>PVKM010041442.1:0-13114 GCA_004027735.1 Carollia perspicillata
TCATCTATATCTATATCTATATCTATATCATCTATATCTATATCATCTATGATTGAGTAAGCAGAGGCACTGACAACCCATAGAAGCCATGTTCTCCAATGGAAACAGGACTTGTTTCTGATTTGGAAAGAAAGCAATGACATAACTTTAATGATTAAGGTACCCTATCATATCTTTTCTTAATCATGTTATTTTTATATTAGCTATTCACATATGCTGAAAATGAAAATAAAAAAGAAAGATGAAGATTGGGCAACTGATAGTTTCTTTTTCATTTCGTTTGATATTATTCATCAGTGAGCTGAAAGTAGAGTGTTGCTAGAATGTGTGTGAAACAAAAAGATGAGACAGAGCAAAAGAAGCAATGAATAGGATGAAAAGACAACTACAGAATAGGAAAATACTTCCAAATCATATATTTCATAAGGTGTTAATATTCAAAATATATAAAGAACTCATATAACTCAACAATAAAAAATCCAATTTAAAAATGGGCGAAGGGCCACAAGAGATATTTTTATCCTCAGATGATACACAAATGGCCAACAGGCACATGAAAATATACTCAACATCACAAATCCTTTGGAAAATGCAAATCAAAACCATAATGTGATGTCACCTCACATCTGTCAGAATGTTTAGAATGAAAAAGATAAAAGGTAACAATTGTTGGAAAGGATGTAGAGAAAATGAAAGCCTTGTGCACTGTTAATGGAAATGTAAATTGGTCCAGCCACTGTTCAAAACAGTATGCAGGTTCCCCAAATTGTTAAGAACACAACTACCACCATGATCTAGCAATTCTTCTGGGAATATATCCAAAGAAAATGAAAGCACTATGTCAAAGAGATATCTGCAACCTTGTGTTTATAGCCTCATTATTCACAATAGTCAAGACATGGAAATGACCTAAGTGCTCATCAATAGATATATGAATAAAGAAAATGTGGAATATAATGGAACGGTACTCAGCCATAAAGAAGAAGAAAATCCTGCCATTGTGACAGCATGGATGGGCCTTGAGGAGTTTATGCTAAGTGACATGACTCAGATAGAGAAAGACGGAGACTTTGTGGCTACTAGAGGTAGGGGAGTAGGGATGGATTGGATGAAGGTAGTCAAAAGGGGCAAACTTTCAGTCATAAGTTCTGGGCATGAAATTGTAATGCGTGACGTACTGACTGCAATTGACATCCCTGTATGGTATATTTGAAAGTTGCTGAAAGTAAATCTTAAAAATTCTAATTACAAGGAAAAAAAGATTTTTCTCTTTTTTTGTATCTAAATGAGATGATGGATGTGCTAAATTAAATATTTGTACTTCACTTAAGATATAAAGTAGATAATAAAAAAATTAAAAAATGTAACACCCAGAGAAAGACTGGGGGAGAAAGGAAAAGTTTTATATCTTAAAAACATAACTATATGTTTTTCCTCCTTTTTGAACAATTGGCCTCACATTTTTGTTTTTCACTGAGCCAACAATTTATGTAAGCAACCCTTAAGAGCAAATATGTTTACTAATTTTCTACAACATCATGTTGTGAAGACAAGTGGACATAGATTATGCAAAAGACATGCTTTTAGGAATAGACCAAGCAGGTGGACAAGGAAAGGTTGAAATTGCCCTAAAATTTATGTTCAATACTTAAAATGTTTGCTCAGGACTTTTCAAGCATTTTAAGAATTAAATTCAATATTAGATCTTAGCAAAAGTTTATGATTATCAACTTGAGAAATCTCTCTCAAGACACAATGATTTGGGGGGAAGAAGAAATGTGGCCACATTGTCATGGAATTTTTTATGTCACTTCTGTGTTAAGAATGTTAAAAAGTAATCAAGGTGATTCATGAAGATTGAGAGAGTTTAGAAATGCATGACAAAAGACAGAGGTGAGAAATGGAGGGACTTGAAGAGTTTAATTGCACATATTGTTTTCCTTTAAGTTCCTTTTCCTGAATAAAACCAGCAAACCTGAATTTCTGCAGTACAGAAGTTATCTTTAGTCCTCTGTATGATAGTGCTTATTGAAATGGGAAAGTATGCATTTATAAACCAGTCCACAGCTTTAGCAAATTAATGATTATTCAACCTTGAGGATTATAATGCAAACCATTTTTAATTAAACAAAACTACTTAATAATGTCAAAACAGAAAGGCACTGGTGCATTTTTAAGACAAATTACAAAGGAGCGTCATTTATTGAAAATTTAATTGTCAATTTAGAAGCACTATTGTTTTCCGGTCCTCCAAGAAAAGGCAATCTATTTTAACTTGATAAAAATATTGATGATTAAATTAAAGTTTTCCTCTGGGAAGCAAAGCCAAAGCCCATTATCAACCAACTGTGTAGGGGGTAAAGAATTAAAAATTATTTTTCATTGGATCTCACCATAACACCCTTTCTCAGATATAAATCCTCTGCATTAATGTATTTTTGGTGACTGAGTAATTTTGTGTGAAAGATGTTGATAATGAAAAACAAACCAATATTTAGTATGTATTGAGAGCTTCTTATATGTTCAACATTGTGCTGAGTTTCCAACTTTCACTGTAGTATTTGATACTCATAGAATCAATTAGGTTTTAAGATGCTAGTATTATATCCATTTATATAAGAGAGATTGAAGATAAGAGAGATTACCCAAATAGACCTTTTTATGATAGAGGATTTGACAATTAATTATCTACTCATGATTGGATCTCCTAACCTTCTGGTCTACTCACAACAAATTCTTAGAATTCCTACTCCAGTTTAAAATATCAGTGAATATATTATTTATAAGCATAAAAGTGGCTTATTTGGTATGAATATCATAAAGTATATATTTATTCATTTTAGAATTCTGTAACAATTCACTTTTATAAATTGCTAATATATTAAGATTAAAAGAACAAACTTCCATTTAAAGCATATGTAGTGAAGGGCACAGGTGGCTATGAGAGAGTTCTAGAAAAAAATTATCTAAAATATTACATTGATAGCTACAATAAAATACTTAGGGCAGGGGACCTTGAGGACAAAGGGCTAGTGGGAAACCCTACAAATCCAGGAAATGGTAAGACTGCCTTCGTGCCAGGTGAGGAATTCCAGGTTACTAGTGCAGTTCATTGGTCAGACCTGTCCCCTTGATCACGGTCTCCCAAACAGAAGAGTGTCACAAATGACACCCACTGTGCAATTAGAGGTGAGAAAGAACCCAATGTGCTCATTTGTGTGCTCACACAAATCTTTTGGACTTGCCGTAGCATCACACGTGGGAGCATTTGTCAGTTACCCCAGGAATAGAAGGAAACAAAACCCTGCCTCCTTATCTCGTTATTCTAGTGTTGATTTCTTGTAAAAGAGACATTTGTTTAAAAACATTTCTAAAGAAGCCATTTTTCTAAACTCTCTATCTTCTGGGTTTGTTTTCTTTCTAAAAAATCATATTTATACCTTCCAAATTATCTAAAAACTATAATTTATTCTTATGAGCCTCATTTTCTTAAGTATTTTTTAAATCTGGAGTTTATTTTGATCATAAGGAAGAGGAGTAGACATGTATTGTTATTTTTCTTCTGAAATGGCTAATTGTCACAAAGTGATTTATTGCATAATCTATCTTTCCCCACAGATTTTAAGTATTAATTTTGTCATATGCTTAATCTTTGTATGATTCTCTGGATCTATTTCTGGACTGTTAATTCTGTTCTTTTGGTGAGAATCTATTCCTGGCTGGTAGCCTGTTGCTTTTATTATTGTAGCTTTGTTATTTATTTAAATGCCTGGAAGAACTATTCCCTTGTCTTTATCCAGGGATATTGTGAGGAAGTAAAGTCATTTCACAAGGTTGCTTTTTGCATTTGAACTCTATAACCAGCTTTCTCTGATTCTTAAAAATCCTTTCACATTTTCTTAAATGCTGATGTTCACCGCACTAAAGCATAAGAAACTCATCAGCTAAGGTTTCTGTGTATGTGCCTTCTTCTTGTGCAGAAATCACCTTATATCTTTGTTCTGAAGTTTTATTATTTCTATGTAAATACGCACTAAAATACCCCTCCATGCAAAAGACACAATTTCTTTCACCTAAGATTAGATGCATGTGGGCTGGCTGAGGAGACTAAGCATACGGAGAGATACGGAAAACCAGGTAAGAAGGAACTCAGCTCAGAGCAGCCTGTGTTGCGGCCAACCTCCTCCACAACCCCTCCCAAGCAGTGAAGAGCAAGAGCAATGGGGGTTTTGTTTAATAAGTTGCAAGTACCAGGTTTCAACAACTAAAATGACAGTTAGTATAAATGGAGGTCTTGGATTAAATGTATGTGTAATGTATATTCACGCATCAGGGGATTTGAAATCTACGGTAGCTGGCTTAAAGGGTCTAAGCCTGGATGCTCCCCACTCATCCTTAAAATTAGGTATAACCAAAAATATAGGACTTGGATTTTGTCAGGACTCACAAAAACCAAGAGTAATCCATTAATAAAATTAATAACCCATTGTGCCTAGACATTTGCATTTATTTAAAATACTATACTATTTAACTAAATATATAAATACACATTACCACATTATAACCTAATGATATCTTTTTTGCTATAGAAATAACGCTGTAGACCCCAAATGGAGCACCGTTCAGTTTGCTGCTATCCCTCTTTTATTCCTTCCCTCGCTCAAAGATAGAATGCTGTCAGTTGGGCCGTGGTGGACCCGTGACCCAAGCTGGGCCAGTCAGAGTTTCTTTCTTTTTTTAACAAAAAAAAATTTTTTTAATTGTTGTTCAAGTACAGTTTTCTTTCTTTTACTCCCATCCCAACGCACCCCCCAGTGCTCCCCACCTCCCTCTTATTTCTACCCCCTTAAGTTTTTTCCTAAGGATTCTGAGCTTAAAGCACAGAGAAAAACAGTCTGTCTGGGGGATCTGATACATAGAACACAATCTCACAAACTTGGGCATCACCTTATACCTGACACATTAGATAAAGAAGCAGTGCGTGCTGGTTTACTCATAGAGGGAAGTTAAGCAGGGGCAAAAAAGGAGTCAGGATGCAGGGAGGAGAGCCAGCATAGATACTGAGGACCCTGGTCTGAAAATCTTTCTGAGGATTAGCTTGATCTTGTACTCCGTAAGACATATCTGAGTTTTTTCACTAAGCCCCACTTCTTTTTAGTTTGGCTTAAACTCACTATGATTTGCAATCAGAAGAGCTCTCAGAAACCTAGGTAGTGATTAGATTAACAGTGCTTCAGACCTGGGTACAACTCTCAAACCTATGATTTGTGAAAATTGCCTAACTTCTCTGACTATTGAGTGTCTCGAACAGTAAACCTGGCATTAAAAACCTACATCAAAAATTATAAAGAAAACTGTAGACTAATTCATTGTGCTCAGGCAGACTTCTACCAACTTCTAAGAGCCAAGTGTAAATATTCAAAAATTATTCTCCTTGGTTATTAATCCTGTTAAGAGCTTGAAATTGGCCAGGGCGGGAGTATTTACACCACAAAAGAAAAGGCAATTGATATTTAAATAGCTGCTTTAAAAAAGGTTGTTTACCAGCACACCACAGATTAAAATAATGGATATAAAGTACTTCGTATACTTGCTGGCCCATTATAAACATGCAACGAAGTGTTATTATTATTGCTAGAAAATTATACTGTATATTCTACATCAATGAGCCTAAAGAAATCCAACAGCTTGTATTATGAAAAGATACACCAGGTGTTAATAGCAAATGAGGAAACGATGTTTGCTATAGTTTATTTAAATTGAGAAGAAAAGAATTGGTTTACGTCTTCCAAGAAGCAGATTATGAGGAGGAATTAAAATATAAGGACTCTATTAGGGAAAAGGTTTGCATGGAGAAAACAGACAGGAAGACTGGAGAGCCATCAGACTCTGATGCAAGTGGATCTAAGTGAGGCAGAAAGAGGGAAAAAGGGTGGTGGAAGCATACTAGACTGCTGGGTTTTATAACAAGGTTTGACAGAGGACCCTAGGGAGTCCTCAAGGTGAAGCTGACCCTCAGAGGAACATTGCTTCGTCCATGGTTGGGTCTGCTTTGTATCCCTGCAGTGATGGTCATTGGCCAGAAGAAGCTCAAGTGAGGAATGGCTTCAAAACCAACGCGGGACTAACTTCAGAACTCAGCACTGTGAGACTGTTGCTCACTGCTGCCCCCTGCTGCTAAAGGTCAGCCAGGCACATTCTCACAGCTGCCACAGGAAGTACCTTTCATGCTAGCTTTAATGGTCCTGTAGCTCTGCTCAACTTCGGTGTGCTTAAACATCAACCATAGTACTAATTAAATTATAAAATTTTGGGCCCCTGACCATGAGTTTAGATTTTCATGATATAGTGAAATATATCATGAATATATATATATATAGAGAGAGAGAGAGAGAATTTAAAATCATAAGGTTATTATAATCGCCTTACATCCTTGGGAATATATTGTATAAATAATAAGACTGACCTTTGGGACTTACACGGGGAAACGTAGCAACAATAAAACCCGGCTCTGTGTTCGGTACCATTGCACTCTTAGGCCCCTGTGTGTTTTCCAGCTGTCTCACTACATTTACTTCACCCTGGTTTCCACTGCCTGCACGCGAACAGTACTCCCAGGGGGTGAGTTTCATTTCCCTGTGTTCTTCCACCAGTTTCCTCTTTTCTTTTCAGTGATCTCGCTTTTCCTACATTTATTGTTTTGATACCTTCATTTTATCCACAAATCTAGTGTTTTTCTCTTTTTCTATTTTCAGCGCTACCGTATTAATCCAATTTTTTACCAAAAAAAGTTATTTTTGCAATCATTTCATTAGTGACCTTCTGATTTTCAAGATTTTTGTTTTCTCTACTTCTCAAAAAGAGCTTTCTTGATATCTAAGCTGGATCATACAAATTTCCTACTCAATATATTGGCATTCTAGTGTAGTGTTTGAATTTCTTTCCACTTGGTGTGCGTATATGTGTTTGTATACACATATATAAACACATATAAACACAGGGGGGATGTGTATATATACACATATACACATATATATACACACACCTGTATGTATATTCTACTTAGCATATATAGATCAATATTCCTTAATGCTGTCTTATAGAAAACTCTTTAATAAGGGTTACTGTAGTCAAACATTTTTGGCAAGTGATGGGCTGAGCAAAAGGTAACAGCTTAATTTACTCAAGGCTTCAGCCCCTTTAATATGCTAATGTGCAAGTGGATTTGTACCAGTGATATACAATATGACATTTCAAGATTACTGCAGAAACACTTTTGTAAAAATCAATTGAATATTTCTCCTGCCATTCCCCACAGGAACTAAAGCCTTCAAATGTACCTCTTCTGCACATCCTCATCTTGATTCAACTGTTTTTGTTTAAATATAAGATGGACCAAGATACAGAATGTGACTTTAAGTTTATGACACTGACTCAGACAAACTCTCTCTCTTATTTATATTTCTAGGTTTAGTAACTCTGAAAAGCTTTTTGAAAATTACCAGCCAACAATGCCATAGACTTGATTCTTTATTGACCATTTTATCTATAGCCAATGAAACTTCTTGATTCTGTTCCATTTAGCACTTTTCCAGTTGGTTCACTTGGTTAACCCTTGCCTCCCCTAAAAGACTATGCACATATCAAAAGCACTTTCACAATTTATTTATGTTCTCTATTGTACTCAGCTGAATGTAATGTGTGATGTGTGTGTGGGGGGGGGTTGCTAAATTGGGAAGGGGTGGTGGTGAAAGTTATAGGAAGAGTCAACAGTCAGAAATGTAAGCAGAGGAACTCAGAAATTGAGAAGCTGGGATGCAATGTCTAGCTAAGCAGAAAGTAGAATGGAATGGAATGATGAGTCTCCAGAGTGCAATGGATCACATGAATGTTTCTGTAATGTAGTTACTTGGCCAGCTTCACTTTGTGTTGCATCGTCAGGTCTTCCACTGTTCACAGACATTCACTAATCACAACACAGGAATTAAGCTTTTCCCTACAGTAGCTCCAAATATTTCAAACCATTGAAGCCCACTAAAGCCTGTCATGACTTAATTTCTCTCAGAGAGACAACCTCTGTCTCTGAGTTTGATCTCAGACACAAAGGTCATGTTTTTAGTGTATCATAAAGAGACACAAGTTCCCTCTCTATATAGTTGTTGTAAAATGATGTGCCCTGGCACGTGCAGGGGCTTTAGGGAGAGTACTAAGACAAAGTAAAAGAGTTTTTAGATTGAAAAGTTATATGTGAAAAAAAAATGGGTAATACATACTTGACCAAATGTATTTTTTAAATGGAAACTAGAAATTATTACAACTTCAATGTGTTATCCCCATAATAGCCTAGCCAATAGCAGCAGTGTCTATGTGATAAGATCCACAAAAAAAAAAAAGGTGAAGCAAAAGTCACTTAGTAAGTGAGGAGTTCTGAATAACAGTTCTAAAAACAGCAGAGTCCATTTTTTTGCATTTCAGCTCATTTGATTTAAGAGGCTAATGGTTAGTAAGGAGACTGTTAGATAACCTTCAAAAGTTTTTCTTGTTTTAAGGTAGAAACATTGGAATTATGAATTAGACGAGACTATTGTAACCTCACACAAACTCTAAGTGGAGTGTTATAGATGGGATGAAGTTAAGAATGTGATATTTGACAGAAAACCAATTTCCAGCTTCTGTCTTCTACTCTCTGCCCAGTCCCTAAATATTTTCATGTCCAACCACTGGGTGCAACTGATAGTGAAAGACAGACAGATTTAGTCAGGCCATGGAACTAGCTGCAAACAATGAGACCGATAGCCCATCCTGCTAACCTATCAATTCTGCTCACAAGGAAGGTTTCTAGTGAGCTGGGATAAAGCATTTGCAAAGCCCCTTTTACTTGAACTAGAAATGGTTAGAGCTAGTAATAAAAGTGCATTGAAAGGTCATTATTCTCTGAGATCTCACTCTAATTTTGAGTCTCACACATTTTGTAGTGAACAGAGGCTTACCGGGATCCAGGAACAAGCTGAAGGAGGAGAAAATGCTAGTGGTGGAGCTTTTGTTTTTCAACACAGCCTTACCTGTGCTTCTGATGGTTAAGACTCTGCTTCAAGAAACTGAGACCATGTCAATACCTTTGATCTCAATCAGTGAATGAGCGAACCTGGGAAGAGCTGTGGAGTCCTTTGTTCTGGACCCCTCCTCACGCGTGAAATATGGAAGCAGATAAAAAGAGGAAGGAGCATTGATCTCCCTTGCAGCGGAGGATAACATTAAATAAAAATGAAATGTGATTTATTAGATCTTTTCTTACAACCATCCAATTATTTTCTTACAGAATTATTCTAAACAATTGAAGCAAATTATAACAACCTAAAATTAGCACTTTCACACCATAGGTTTCTCCTTATAAAGTGGTTTTGTGTATGAAGTTCTAAGACAATCTATGGTATTCTACTGAATACAAATGTTTTTCTTTATACAGACAGAGAGAGTGACAGGGAGAAAGAAAGAGAAACCTTCTATGCACAGAGAATAGAAAAATACCTGGGAAATAAACTATTATACGTTTAATTACTATCTTAAACATAATGGTATTAAGGTTAAAGTGAAATCTTTGAATAAGTATCAGACCATGAAATGGAGCCCCTTGGATGTTTAGCTATTTCTAATTCACACAAGCAGAGTACCAAGGGGTACAAATGTCAGCAAATATGAGCCCAAGGGACTCTCAGTTATCCTGTGACCTCCACAGTATTGTGTTTGGCTTGAGGAAGGAGGGTGGACACTTATGATGCAGAGTCTCCTGAAAGACAACAAAACCCATTAAATTTATGCTTATACAGACCCCATCTCCTATTTTTCCTTTGGGCCCTCCACAGGGCCTCTCAAAGTCCCAGCTCAAGTTTATTTAGGACTCATGGGAACTTTTGATGGAGGCTGGCTTTTGTTCTTAAATGAAGTTGTACTACTTCAATTTATACAGAAATTGTCCCTTGGATCACTGGCACTTTGAGAAGCAGGAAAGACTTCAGAGCTGTTGCATACATGTAATGATAATAACAGACAACACACATGGTTTACTTAGTGTGTGTCAAGCTTTTTACATATAATAACTGACTTAAGCCTCACTACAACATAATGCAGTAAATAACCTTATGATCATTATGTTCCAGTTGAAACAAGTGGGCAAAGACCTTGTAAAAGTAAAGTTTACATTTCCAGGAAGGGGAAAGGGCTGAGCTTGAACTCATTGTGAGTTGTGTCTTTTTAAGCATTTTATATACAGACTCATAGATGTGCAAACCATGGCACAGCAACGTGTCAATAATTTTGGGGTGTTGTTCACAAGAAGACAGAGTTTAGAGGGAGGCTACAGCTGTCATGGCTACAGAAGACAGTAACCTCTACCTCATTAATTATTCATGTGGTGAAGCAATGCATGAATAGTTTTGCTAGAACAGTTGCCCTTGGAAGAGTGATGGAAAAGAAACTTCAATAAATATGTAAAGGTCATAATTCAGACCTGTTCATACCACGCTAAAGTGTTTGCAGTGTATCTTGTACACCATCAGAATAATTAAGTAATGATTCTATAGAGTGTTGGTGCCATTTGGTGGAATCAGAAGATAAATCTCTGTTGGGGAAAATCTCTGAAAAAAAGTGAAGGTAAGAGGAACTTGTTTGAAGGTTGCCCATGTAAATCTGGGATTTAGTGATGAGAGTCTATACCCAATAGATGCTAGGAGAGAAAACAAAAAAAAAATATGGGTGTGTAGACTTTTACGGAAGAAATATTTGATTATTTTCCTCAAGTCAATACGTAAACTGTGCCTAATCTCCACATTATTTAAAGGTCAAATAATTAATAGTGTCATTTGTAACTCAACTTTTGGAATACAGTGGTGAAAATCCAATCAGCTTCATGCACTCCTCTTCTGCAATCAATTCCTGCTTCGCAGCCTGTTCTATCCACTAGCTATACTACTCTCTCCAACACTCCTTTCATAGATCTGCACTAAAACCATTCTAAAATAGTTGAGCCAAGTATGATGAAAGAGTCACAGTGCATAAATTACTCAAAGACCTGGCTTCATCCCTTTCTTCTAAGTGTATAATTTTGGTGTTTTTTGAGAAGCCATGGAGAAAAGTAACGTGAAGAATACTTTTGTATTTATCTTCAAAAGTATATTAAATAGCGCTGGCTGGTGTGACTCAGTGGATTGAGCACCAGTTACCGGTTTGATTCTCCGTCAGTGCGCATGCCTGGGTTGCAGGCCAGGTCTCCAGTAGGGGGTTCACGAGAGGCAACCACACATTGATTTTTCTCTCCCTCTCTTTTTCCCTCCTTTCCCCTCTCTAAAAAGTAATAAATAGAATATTTTTTTAAAAGTTTATTAAAACACATTAATGGAGTCTTTGAGAGTGCATTTTCCCAATTGATCAGTTGGAGCCAGTTCATGGCTGTGTTCAGTAAACCTGAATATATGCTGACCTCACTCAACACACAGCAGTTCCTTCTAGAGCCTGGGAGCTACCATCTATATGCTGCTATTGGCTCCTGGTCAGCCCCAGGAGTGGGATATCTGCCAAGGGTCTTCTTCACTTGTTTTCAGCTGATTTCCTGCTACTTCTGTTTTACAAGCATCTGGAAAGACCCACACTTCACTCTGGACCAACGTTGACTACTCCAGTTATTGACATAAAACCCATCTGCCCTCTGCCACTACCACTGGTATAAAATTATCTCTCATGAGTCTTCCTGTTTCTTGGGCTTACATAAAACCAGGCACTTTAATAGAGCTGATAGTTCTTTTCCTTCTTTGAGCGTGGTGTTTGCCTAATGGTTCTAATATTGTCAACCTAATATCTGTTAAAAAGCCCTTGTTTCTCTTGCAACAAAGCAACATAGTTTTTAACATAAGACATTTCATGACCCTGCTACAGCTTAGCCTCCTGGTGCCATCCAGTTACAATAAAGTCCTTACAATTCTGAAATTCCAATAGATTTATTCACCTCTGAATTTAGCATGTGCTGTTTTTATACACACAATCTTTTCTTTTTTCCTTTGTTATCTCTGGTTCCTTATCTGCTGTGGTTTATTGTGTCCTAATGTACATACTGCTTCCTCTGAAGAATTCCTGACCACCAGCACTTTAATTCCTATATTCTGGATTTTTTTAGCAATCTGAACTGTAGGAAATATACAGCTTTACAGCTTGGCATCAAGAATTTCACAACCTGAGTTCAAATCTAGATATTGCCACTCAGCCATGGAAACTTGGAAAGTTACTTTATCTCTCTCAGATTTATCTTCTGTAAACTTGGAAGAATAATCCATAAATAACAGATTTATAGTAAAAAGTTAATCGAAATACACATATAAGAACTATGCACAGTTCCTGGAGCACAGTTCCTGGAGCTTTTTACTGTAGTGCACTGTCCTCTTTTTTAAATGCATACAGACAACCCTAGTGTGGTCTGGCAATCAACCTCAGTTCCTTCGAGAGCAGCCCCTCTGCCGAATCACAGCTCCTTGGTGCTGAGGCATACGTATTCCAAATTCTTTTGAGAATGTTTAACCAGGAGGAGCAGATTGAGCAGTATCTGCATTTAAACATTTTTGACTATCCAAATCCTCAGCTCTACAGTGAAAACTTGGTTGACACAGCCCAAACATATTTCAAGGAACAAGGTGCCATTAAGTGTTCAGGGTGGCATGAAGGCATTTCCTTGTGCCCCTTTACCAAGTGCGTAGTTTCACGTTCACATGGCCTTATGTTTCATTAAAATATGACCCTATATCATCCTCCAATTTTGCAACACAGAGGGCACACAAGCTGATTATTTGGAATGTGCAGATATGATGTCCACTGCCTTTTTTACCTACAGGAAGGCAAAAACTCAGCTCTTGAGTAGTGCTGGCAGCCTGTGATTTATATGTGCTTGCCTGCAGAATCCACCTCCGTTAATTTTTTGTTCAAAGAAAGAACCACTAAGAAGTCAAATAACTTCCAAATTTTATTTTTAATGGAAACCGTGTTAAAATAATACATCACCATTAAGCAGGAGGCTGCACTAATGTCATTACAGGGAGAGGTGTTTGGCTGCCTGAAGAGCAGATAAAATTAT
>PVKM010041443.1:0-13116 GCA_004027735.1 Carollia perspicillata
TGATGGGAGCAAGCCCTTTTGGAAATCTGATAAACTCTGTGTTCTGTCTCACCAGAAAAAAATGGTTGATAACATGCCCATAATTGGGCATTTTATTTCAGGGCTTTCCAACACCCTTCCACTTTGTCCATGGATGTTCTCTAGAGCAGTGTTGTCCAATCCGGTAGCTGCGTGTGGCCACTGAGCACTTGGAATGTGGTCAGTCTGATGTGGTCAGTCTGAGCTAGAACGTGCTGTAAGTGTAAAGTAACGCCAGGTTTCAGACACCGTACAAGAATCAAAAGGGTGCAAAATATCTTTTATTTTTTAATTATATATTAAAACAATGTTTTGATGTTGGAATCAAGGGAACGTATTGTCATATTAAATTAATCTCACTTGTTTGGTTTTACTTTCTTAAATGTGGCTACTAGAAAGTTTAAAATGGCACGTAGTTGGCAGTATATTTCTATTGAACGGTGCTGATGCAGAACCACAGAATCCCCGGAGTAGGAGAACATAAAGTGATAGAATACCATGAAGGTGATATTAAAGGGAAGAGGTATAAAAGAATGAAACATAACATAAATAGAGGAATGTCTTTAGAATAAAAGGACTGAATTTTTAGTCTGAATTTATAATTTAATTAAAAGACATTAGTCAATCAAATACTGATCAGTCATTTGTTCTCCATAAAACATTGGATTTGGGTTATGGGGATAAAAACAAACATCAACACTTGGCACTCGGCACCTACCCCAAGGAGGTTACTTAAATCCACTTTGGAGAGATAGGACAAACACAAGTTAAATG
This sequence comes from Carollia perspicillata, assembly GCA_004027735.1. Taxonomy (NCBI): domain Eukaryota; kingdom Metazoa; phylum Chordata; class Mammalia; order Chiroptera; family Phyllostomidae; genus Carollia; species Carollia perspicillata. Next base: position 793 of record PVKM010041443.1, read on the forward strand.
ATATGACAAAATTATATGACAGCAAAGGTGCTTTATGATTTATTTGTGATATGAGCATTCTAGGTCACTCACTCTCAAATATCTCAAGACCTCTTGGGAACTTCCTTAAAATGCAGGGTCATGGCTTCCCAGAGATTCTGGCTCTATGGGTGTGGGGTAGGGCCCATGATTCTGCATTTTTAAGAAGTTCCTGGGTGATGCTGGCACTGTTAGTCCATGATCCACACTTTGAGTAGCGCTGATATGGATGATTCGAGAGGTGACTGTGTCCCAAGAGTCTGGGAGAGCGAGTCCCGTGCTGCTTCCACACACAGAAGGTTAAGAAGGGGCAGGTTGCTTTGATGAAAAGATGGGGGCAATCAAAGGCACAACAGGTTCTCACTGTACTGGAAGTTACAAGGTCAGAGGTGGTGTGCTACACTGTCTTGGGGTTAAATCCAGGACATTGGCAAAGTATTAGGTACAGGTTCAATAAACACTAGGTGATTGATTTTGGCCCTAAGGGGATGGATTTATGCTAGTGTTCATTAACATTTTTTCCTTTTAAAATGCTGAAGAACAGCTTTAACAAATCACTTATAGGGCTCTGGCCAGTATGGCTCAGTTGATTGGCCATCATCCCACAAACTAAAAGGCTGCTGGTTCGATGCCCATTCAGGCCACATGCCTGGGTTACAGGTGCAGTCCCTGGACGACGTACATATGAGAAGCAACCAATAGATGTTTGTCTCTCACATAGATGTTTCTCTCTCTCCATTTCTCTTCCCTTCTCTAACAAAAATAAGTAAAATGTTAAAAAAAAACAGATCATTTATAGAAAATGTCATATTGTTTTCCTATTAATTATGTAACTCAAAGACAACTGCCTCCCATAGACATAGGCTGAAATAATTGCCACACCTTGAATTAACTTCTGGCCCCATACTCGGAAGCCCTGGGTCCAATATTCTCATCTTATCTGTTTCCATATCTGACACAATCTGATCAACTCCATTTATGGTCAATGACTTTGGTTTCCCATGGGTGAACACAAAACCCACGGTACACTTTGCAACTTGTAATTCAGCTCCTTCCTTCTCCAAAAAGATCCTAGTAGATTTGCTGCCTTTTCACCTGGCCATGCAGCCAGCAACAGAGGTGCTACCCAGCTAATCCTCTGAGGACAGGTCGACGGAACTCAAGCTGAGCAGCGGCTAGTAGAGGCTGGGCAACCACAAACCCTGAAGGCGGTAACCTTCTGTCCCGGCACCAAATGCCTTGGCTAGCTGCACTTTTCCTTGTCACCTCGAGAAGATGGTGTGGCTCAGGAACTAAAAGACTCTTTCGAAGTTTGGCTGTAGGTTGTGAACCAACGGCCAGTTACAATAAACACAATTGTCATAAACCAAGTGCTTGTACATCGGAACTTCGACAGACAAATCACCTGCAGTGTAGAGCTGTATTGGTTTTAACTACATTTACCAATTCATTTGACAAGCTTTCCAGACAGTTATCACAACCTTCAAGTTTTACCATATCCCATCAGTTTTGCTTTAAAAACCAATAGAAGAACAAGAAATATATTGGTTGAGAAAGGTTGGGGATGGCTGAAAACTTATCGAAAGTAAAATTGGATTAAAAGTCAATCAAAATCCAACTGTGAATTTATCATTTCAATGAATTTCAATGAATGGTTTAAAATCTGTTTGAAATCTATTTGAAAATGAATATGTAATAATATAGACATATCTCCTTTTCAAAGCCAGTATTGTCAGATGTATTCTGAGCATTATAATTCATGAACAGAGTAGATGACTATTTGAAAAGTATTAAAATGAGCTGACTTTTCAATACAAGTGTCTTCACAATAAGTTTTTCTATTCTGGGCAATTCAGAAATGTAGACAATTGTGCTAGAAAAATAATATGTATTGTAATATTCATTGTACAGTAGTAGTGTAGTAAGTGGCAATTCTGGACATTACAAGAGACACAAGGATTATTTTCTGTGATTGCACAGAGAATACTTGGATTTCTTGTGAAGCTTTTGCATTGGAAATGAGATTCATCAGTCTGAACGGGGCAGGGTTAGAGCCCTTAGCAACATGCTTATTTTGTAGAAGGTCACTCAATAATAACTTCCTCTGCCCTCCAAGCTTATTAAGACTGACTGGCATATATTAATGAAAACACCTGATTCTCCAACCATAAAACCCAGACAAAGACTTTATTTTAATATTAAGGAAGGAACCCTTAATTAGCAGGGTTTCAAAAATGTCAGCTTCTTCTATTAGCTGTTCTGGTCCATCAAAGCCATAATCCCTACTGTCAAATTTCATCACATGATAGACAGTTTGCCGGCTGTCTTTCTTTTTTTTGTCTTTTACTGATCATACTGACTGAAGCTTTTAAATTTTTTTTTATTTTGCCATCACATTTAACAACTCATTGTGCATTTGCCTGTACATTCTTGATTTTACTGCTTTCAAAGAGCCTTAGGACACGGCAGCTCAAAAGGGTGGTGGTGGGGAACACTGCAGAAACATGAGTATTACATGTGAATACATATGCATTCTTAGACATATAATGAAGGATTCCTGAAAGACCTGGGCTTGCTTATATTGACTGCCTTCATGGGCAGGTAAATATGTTGTCCCGAAAACACAGACAAATAAAAGAGTCTCATAGATAATTTCTCATTTTTGATGTGTCGAGGAGAAGCAGGCACATTCTGAAGAAGAACCCAGGATTTTTAAGATAAACATTCATCATTATTAACCGTTAACATTCCTGCCTGTTGCAAGGAATTCATTAGAGCATCTACGGCTTTGCATTGCCCTTCAGAAGCAAGATAAAATAAGTGCGCCCAGCAGGACAGAATAAATACATAGTTCTTAAAGTATTTGTGTTTTAATCTGATTCAAAACATTTACTGTTGATTAAATCCTTTTGCAAATTGAAATTTTCATGCTCTCCATACCAAGAAGAACAGAATAACATGCACACACACAAATCAAAGCAGGAATGACTCGAGGATTTCATGGGCAACTTTTGAGAAGACTCAACTCTAGCTGTTTCTTTCCACATAAAAGAACAAGCAAGCCTCACAGGTACTATAGTTCCAGTGTTTCGGAATAAGTTGTGACAAGTAAGATCTGGAGAATGGACTGAGGGAGACAGTTTGCACCTGGCAGACTTAACTGCTAGAGACTGGTGAGCTCAGCACCATTCTTCTTTTTCTCCTTTTGATTTAATCTTGATTGTATTTTTCCCATTACCATTTAGTCAGTCCCCTTCTACTCCCTCCCTGCAGCAATCACCACACTGTTGCCCATGTCCATGAGTCCTTTCTCCTTTCTGTTCAATCCCTCCACCCCTGACTTCCCGGCCACTAGCTGTCATCTGCTCTACATCTATGAGTCTCTGTTTTGCTTGTTAGCTCAGTTTGTTCATTAGATTCCACATATGAGTGAAATCATGTGGTATTTGTCTTTCTCTGACTGGCTTATTTCAGTTAGCATGATGTTCTCCATGTCCACTCATTTTGACCCAGAGATCCCACTTCTGGGAATACATCTGAAGGAACCCAAAACAGTAATTTGAAAGAACATAAGCACCCCTGTGTTCATTGCAGCATTACTTACAATCACCAAGATATGGAAGCAGCCCAAGTGTCCATCAATAGATGAGTGGGTAAAACAACTGTGGGACATTTACATAATGGAATTCTACTTGGTTCTAAAAAAGAAGAAAATTTTATGCTTTGCACCATTCTTTTTGATGAGGACTGGGGGCTTCATCAGAGGAAGCAGTGTGTTTTCTTAGCTCACCAATTTGGCATCAGAAGCAATGGGCCAACTGCATTTATTTTTGTTAGCACTCCGGTATTTATCGCCATCTTTTTACTTTCATGGTTTTCTTCCTAGACTCCAGGCCAGAAAAGCCGTCCCTCCTGTAAACTTTGCCTGTCCTTTACTTATCCCATCCATTTTTTTTAATGTGGAACAACCCAACTCCTCCCTGAACTTCAGGAGAGCCGCCCTGGGAGGAGCTGGGCTGATCTGAAATTCCTGTGCAAAAGGCTCAGGGGTTTTCATTTCAGTGACATTCACTTGGTTCCTTTATACCTGGGAAGTCTTTTTGCTTCTACCACGGACTATCCCTTTGATTTTCTCAGCATTTATTCTATTGTCTCAACCACCCTACATAACCATGGACAGGGAACAAAGCCAGATCATCTCAATTGCAAGATGCCAATGAGTCATTATCATCTAATGCTACCTTTTTGTTTCCTTAGATGAAATAGATTGTTGAAGGTATGTTTCCTGGTAACCTACTAGTTGAATTCACAGCCAGTTTTTCTATACAATCTAATGGCTATGGGTGACTGTCCACAATTACTCTTGTCTCTTGCTCTAGCTTTAATTGCATCATTTGGTAATGAGGTCCTATGTTTTAGACTGACGAATTCCTGCCTTTTCTACTCAAAGTTTGAAAAGTTGCCTCCCAGGATGGCCTGAAAGACAGGGTATGTTTCTGGGCGTAGAAAGATTTCTTTAGTTATTCAGGATAGTTGGGTCTAGTCTTATGGCTAATGGTATAGGCAAAGTAGGTTGTTTTCCAAATGGTTCTCTAATATTTACTTGTATGCACTGCTAATTGAGAGTACTGGCTACGATTGCAGATTCTAGCCGGGGGAAGATGGCCTGGGATCTACACCACTACCCTCCTTGAGCAAGTTACTGAATACTTTGCTATCTCCTTAACCATAAAATATCCTCCATTATCATCTCCATAAAATAAAGATGGTGATGATTGCCTTACTGGTGTCAAAATTAAATGAGATAATGCATGCAGCGCGCCAAACAAAGCGTATGGCATGTATTGAATGATGAGTGAGTGTAGCTGTATTTTAATTCATCGGACTCTAAGCTTCCTGAGGCCAGAAGCCACGTCTAATTCACTGCTACAAACCCTGGTACATAGTGGGTGTTCCCTATACGGTCACCAAATGAATGAATAAATAAGAAAGTCAAAATAGAAATGGCATTATTATTTTATTAGGAAATAATCTGATTTAGAAGGGTTTGGTAAGTGTTTGAGGTCCCTGAGAAATGTTGCAGCTTATCAATTATGCTGATCCATTCATTAACAGAAGCCCATGGTCCAGCTATTAAATCTGGTCTCTTGGGATTTACCATCAGAAGTGTGGCTCAGCCGTTAGAGACTCAACGAGACACTTGAATATGACTCGGAAGCACATTCGCGAACTGTGGCGTGTGGGGGATGATCGTGACTCTCATGTGGACCAGAGAGACTGCTGTTCTGGGCCTTTCTGGAATCCTGGATCCTTTGAGACTCTAATGAGAAGTACTGTCTCCTTCTCCAACTTCTCCCTGACGCTGCAGATAACTTGAGGAAATTTACGGGTTCTTGGAGCCACTCACGGGGTCCAGTGCAAGGAGTCTCTGGGGTTCCTCTAAGATGCCGCACCATCGCTTTCCCTCTGGAGCTTATTGTGGATCTTAACTGTTTTCGGTTTTCCAAAAGAGTTTAGCGTGGAAAACAGTATTTTATTGTCACAAGTAGTATGAGAACCATGGTCCTAGTCTTCTGGAATCAGAGTTTTCAAAATTGAGAAAACAAAAAAGACAGAAATAAGAAGACCTACTGGACGACATTGTTAAGGTAAAAAGGTATAATACGAACCATTAGCTTACGCACTAGCCTGGGGCGAGGAAAGTCTGTTTCCTTACCCTCTCCCTTATCAGGACTGATTCTCGGAATGAGTCCCTGTACCTTTTTTTCTCCTCATTTTAACTTGCTACCTTGAAGAGACAGTACTTGCTTCTTATGACAATAAAGAAAGAAACAGAAATCACCCAACATGTCCTAAGTAACTACATAAAAACTCCCTTCAGTTTTACAATGTCTACTTATATAAGCGTGGAAGCCTAAAGGCAGAAGAAAGAGTAGCAGAGGGAGCTCACATGGGTTCTCTACCTTTCCGGGCTGAGAAGCGAAAAAGCAGTGTGGTTGGCATCCCAGAAAATCGATACCTAAGATTTGTAGGAGCTTTGAGTGTGTACTTAGAGTAAGAGGTGATATTTGGCTGGGAAAGTCAGCAGTTCTACATGCTGCAAGCATGCGGGAAGTAGAAACTACTTCCTGCAAGCAGTTCCAATGTCTCCAGCCCGTCCTGCATGTTAGTCACTTGGTGGCCTCCTGGGTTATCAAATCTGCCGTCACAGCATCACGGTGCTTCCGTTCAAGTCACCCTGTTTCACTCAATAATGGACCCAAAGTGCAAGAGCAGTGATGCTGGCAACTCCGATACGCCGAAGAGAAGCCAGAAAGTGCTTCCTTTCCGTGAAAAGGTGGGGCCACTACAACAAGACATTGTGAGTGTGCAGGAGACGACACTCATGTAACTTACAGAATATTGCTATAGTTGTTCTGTTTTTTAGTAGTATGGTTAATCTCTTACCGTGCCTAATTTATAAATCGACCTTTATCACAGGTAAATTTATAACATACAGGAACAATCCATAGTATGTTTGGGGTTTGGTGCTCTCGGTAGACTCGGGCATCCCCTGGGGGGCTCAGAACGTATGGCCCCTGATAAGGGGGCGACTGCTGTACCGACGCCCTCATGCTCCCCACCTGCTTCTTAGAACAATTGAATGTGAGCTGTAAAAATTTCTCTTTAACCACTTTTCATCTGCAGGCTTAAAAATGTCATACTCGTAGAGGAAATGGAAACAACTTGTTCCGAGAACTAAAAGAACTTAATTAACACTCTTCTACTTAGCTATTTTTGTACTTACATTAAACCCTTTTGTGGAATGAAGGCTTCTTGATGTCTGGAATGAAAATCTTATTCATGTTCACAGTTCCTGAGCTACCTAGCACTGCGCTAATAAGTATTTGTTGGCTTGATTAAACTGATGATCTCGAAATGCTTTCTCTTACGTTGCCTGTCTCCTGCCCGGGGTCCTGTGTTGTGATCATGGTGAACCTGGGATCCGGCTGCAGGGCCGGCTGCAGTCCCACGGCTGCCTCAGTGGTGCGATCGGGACGAGGGATCGCTTCTGCCTCCCGTCCAGTGCCCTGCTGTGTTTGAGACATGGCTGTGATTGGAGGCACAGTTGCCACTGGACTTCGGAGTTGGAAAGGCCAGGGTTTGAATCTAGCTGTGTCAATTTCTGCATGACCCTGAAGACGTTATTGAACCTTTTGAAGCCATTATTTGCTCACCTATAAACTGGAGATTTTACTATTTACTCTCAGGGTTGTTGAGATGAGTAATGTGCTTAGTACATAATAAGCAGTTTATAACTGGTAGGTATAATAAAATAATAACAAAAATTATTATTACCCTGTGTACTCTTTTGCTCTGAATGAGAATTGACATGAGAAACCAATGCATGCCACATGGTTACCACAGTGTTTTGACATTTAGTTTAGAAATCTCCCCAAATGCTACGTTTTCAATGTATCTGAGCAGCCATCCTCCTAAAGTACATCTAGTTGTGAAAACAGTCCGCTAAAAGAGTGGATAGTTGATACTGTGCTGATTTTTTTTTTCCTCATTAGCCCAATGCTATGAAGAGGGACAAGGGAGGGGATCCCTGGGAATGCAGCTGGGGTCCGGCCACCCTTTGAGGGAGCTGGTGGCTCCAGGACTGAGACTCTCTGCTCGGGAGCTGTTCTCACGATTTATTCCTTGTCAGAGCGGGAGAAGAGAGGATGTAGTGCTGATGTTCGAACAGACAGAAATCTGGTTGCGAATTCCATGATTTTCATTCAACTCTGTGGCTTTCTGAGACCACAGAACGAAATGCTGAGACCTGCTACCTTGGAGAGATATGAGGACAGTAAAATAAAGACTTAATGGTTTTGTGCTCTTCAAAAAAGGTGGGTACTGGGAAAAGCAAAAGCAAACGACAACTACAACTGCAGAAAACGAAATGGAGAAGAGCCCTTCTGGCTTCCTGAGCCACCTGCATCCTTTTTCAAGGCTGAGTTAGTGTCTCCAGTCCTGCTGGAGTTTGTACAATTTCTAGTACTGTAAACACGGCTCTAGCTCACTTGCTGTCTTTTAGGCATATGTTTTGGTTTTCATATATTCAGACAAGAATACTGTAATTGTGCTATAAGGTGTTTATCTGCATTTCCTTCTACCAGTTGGTAGGAGAGCCTGTTGAGTACAGGATTTCACAAAACCAGTGCACACCTGGGTTTATCTGGGGAAAGCAAAGGCGTTGACTTGAGTTGCTATAAAACGAATAACTCAAAATGAGCTAGCAAAGGTATAGGGAAAACAGCTATGCTATTTTTTACTTAATACAATTTTTTTAGCCCAAACTGGTCTCAGGATACATTTTGGAGAATTCTAAAACCTCCCTGAGTGAGGCTGAAGCAGTACCCTCCAGGTAGCTGGGAGATCTGGGCTCCAGTCTCATTCAAGACTAACTAACTCATTGTATCACTGTGTGCAGTTGTCTATTTTTCCCAGGTTCAGTATGCTGTGTACAAAAAGAAGGGGCTGAATTTAAAAGATGGTCAATCTACCTGCCTTTGGGACTTTATGTTCTTCAACTTTAAAATGGAGTAAGTGTGTCCATCTTCAAGGTGTTTTGTGGACTAAATAAGACCGCAGGTGGCTAAGTCACCCACGGCAGAGCATGTGTTCTCAGAAAGTTCTAGTCTTCCTTCTTTCTCCTATTTTAAGTTTCTTCCAATTTAGAACACTTTGGAATAACCTGGAACACATGTGATTTTCATTAGCATTGTTGTCAAATATGGCTACTAATGAAATGCATCCACCTAGCATCCACTCACTCCCTGCGACTTGACTCACAATGTTTAGAATCAGGGGGTCGAAGTGACTCTCATCTTCCCAGTGCTGACAGAAGCCCCCACATAAACCCTTTGGAATGTAAATATTTATTCGTCAACAGTTGGCTGGTCAGCGGCATGGTGTGGTTTCTACACATTTGATAACCCATGGTTTATATTTTTTTAAACTTAAAAGTCAACAATAAAGACAGAGACAAAGTCTAAAAAGTTTAAATGCCCTTTTGTTCTTGGAATGTGCCTTTACTTAGAGTTGCAGAGCCCAAACCTTTGGGAATCAAAAAACCTAACTATCATTTTTTTTTCCATCAGTAGAAAAGGTTAGGACATAAAAGATAGACCTGATGGCCCCAGAGAGTGAGCTGAAATTTGTCTAAAATGCAAAGAAGACTTTGTTAACACTGGCAAATTCAGGACCAGTGTAGCAGAATTAATACAATGTCAATTTTTCTTTGTGTCTGTAACGGTTTCCTATTATCCTGATAAGTGGGTAGCCATTTCACTTCTTTTATTGATATAGCTGTGAAAAAGAATTAGATTTCGACACTCATGTAACTGAGATTAATTGATTGATTAGATTATTAATTAAATATTCCATTAAATTTTCTTTTGAAAAAAAAAAAAGATGGCACAGGACTGTGGATTCCCTAAGGTTTTTTTCCGAACCCGTGGAAGAAAACAAGGAAACGCATAACTAAACATTGTATCTTATCTTGTGAGAGATAATTAAGCAGGCAGATGCAGTGCTATGTTAGAGGATTCACTCACTGCTGACTGTCTTACAAGACTCCCTTCATTCACAGCCCAGTGCAAATCGAAGAGACTTTTCTTTTTTGTGAACGACCCCCAGAAATCAGGAAGGTGCTGGGAAAATTATTTGGGTATCACACAGGTAGTCCCATCTACCTCTGCACAATAACAGGCCTGTTTTAGCTGGGAGTAAAATGGTTTACCTAAAACTTCCAATCATGCAGTGTTTCAGAGATCTGTGGAAAAATAAAAACAGCAAGTGGCCTTTCAGGTAACCCATAATTAAAAGCAATTTTGAGCTGTCTTTTCAGGGAACCTACCCATGGGAAGTATTTGCTACCTGTTTGACCTTCACGATTGAGAGTCCTTGGCAGTGTCAACGACCCTCTGAACTGAATTCAAAACTAATCTCTGACAGAAAAAGAGAAACAGAATTCATGCAAATCATATTAATTCCAACATTTCCCCAGTGAGCTGGGTATAAACTACAGCCTAATTAAATATTTTTTAACGATGTGAGTAATTTTTGCCAAGGGGCGGATTCAGGGGAAAATTTAATATGAGATCACAAAAGCTGTTCCCAGCGTTGATTCTGTAAATTAATGACTATCTGCCTTATGATAAAAACATGCTGCCAAGAATGAAAATGAAGTCGGCAAAGCTTGCTCTATTTGTCTAACAACCAAATATACAGAATGCAAAAGTTTAAAGGCAATGGGAAATTTCCATTGTGTTTGTGTGCTATATTCAGGATAAAGATGCACCAAGCTGACAACCCAATAACCGGCTTTAAGGTTTTCTCAGCAATGTGGGGCCATTTTAGGCAGTTGTTGACGAGGTCCAGGGGCATATTTTAAAACAGCTAGTTAGTTAAAAAAAAATTATATGCAACTTGTTTCCCAAAGAGATTCAAGTTGGCTTACAATAAGAGACACATAAATGCAATGTTAAAGCCAAAATGGAAGGTCAGAAATATGTCAAGGTCAAGTGCTCAATTATTTGGTACAAATGTCGCCAGCAGTCAGCTCCTTGGATGCCCTCCTCAGACTGACCATTTCCACACCCACCGTGATCCTCTCAGAGCAGTTCATTCTGGAAACCTGAATTGGATTGCTGTCCAAGGTCATGGGGGTGAAAAATGGCAGTGAATACAGCAAGCGAGGGGATGATGTCAACGCTGCCCTGGGCAGCTTATTGCATCTAAATCTATAAATGGCGGTGGACAAAGGTGGCCTGGTAGATAAGCCTTTTCTTGTCTGCTTAGGTCCAATTTGAGAATGGAGCTTCCCCTTGTATTCAGACTCCTGTTTGAGGAAGCACTTTGACAAAAAAGCCACTTGGCATACGTTGCAGGCAAGCAAGGCGTGGTGCCTGAATTCAAGCCAGGGAAAAGTCCCTCATCTCACTTTGCTTTGTGAGGGCAACCTGCTTTTAATGACTCCAGTATTCGTACCCGGAAGTTGCCCGGGGCCCCCTCCCGTGACAGATGACGGGGGCTCTGCTAGCCCCTGGTCATTAGGCAGCCCAGCAAAAGGGTTTTAGGAGCTATATTTATTTAAATTTCTGTCGGTGCCCAACGATGGAGATTGAATTTACAGTCTTTCAATTAGAAGGTCATCTATGCTAACTAGTGCACCACTGCCTCATTATAATCATAAAATTAGTGAGAAAAGACTGGCATGAGTAATATGGAAAGGCTGCTTTCAAAGGTGAAAAGGCACTGTTTCCTCGGGTTACAGCAGGAGAGAATGCAATAGCATGCTCTCTCGATCAGTAAATATTCCCATTTAGAGCAAAGAGGAGTCCTTGAAACCCATTACAATAAAATATAAGGATGGTAAGATAATTTTATGAGAATGCATACAAATACACCTAGTGACTATATTTACTGAAAGAGGTCTTTTTCCTATTTACACACACATTTTTCTAGCAAATTAAATACAAAGAGAAGTAGCAAGAACATCTCCCAAGCTTAGCTTTTGATTTGTAACCATATTTGTCAGCAATTGGAGTTGATCATTAGTAAACAGTTCAGAAAGGAAACAAACGCCACCCGCACGGGGCTGAGATGCGGAGCGCCCCACGTCGACGGGCAAGCCTCTCACCGAAACTTTAAAATGACAACGGTGAAGAGGATGAATCAACGGAATCACTGGGGGCTACTTAATTAGGATTTTCGCCCACTAGAGATGTCATTTTAAAATCCAGAAAAAGGAAGAAAACCACCCAAGGCAGCTTAATCCAAAATTAATAGAGAAGAGGAAACAAACTAGCACGAATTGAGCATTTAAATCCATCAGGTGTTCTTACGTCAGTGTTCCCCTATAATCCTGATAATGGCCTTTCAAGAAGGAGGTGGGGTTGCCCTTCCTGTACCGATAAGGCAGTAGAGGGTGGAGATAAGGCACGATTCTCCTAACAAACCCAGGAACGAATGACTTCAAAGGCCGTACTCACTTTTGACAGAATTTGTATTCCAATTTGGTTAATTGAGATGGTGCTTATTTTAAGTATTTTCGATTCCACTAACCTGAGGAGTCTTGAGAGACTTTCTTGATACAGAACTTGACAGCTTAAGGAACTGGATGGATCCAAGGAGAAGAGAAGGGTGTATCTGTGAATTCCGTAAAGGCTCATTGCCTGTCTGGTCTAGATAAGTCATTGTCCTATGTGCGGAGGAGGGGCTGGGGCTAGTAAGACAGATCTCTGCTCTGTAACTGAGAAGTGGTCATGTAGC
>PVKM010041444.1:0-13117 GCA_004027735.1 Carollia perspicillata
TTTATTTTGACCTTTTACTCATAACTCATTGAAAGCAGTCAAATTCTTCTATTTTCCTGAAAGTACATTTAGCCATAACCTTACAGTTTAATATGTACTTTGATGTTTAATTTTTGCTAAGGCCAAATGAAATCAAGCCCACATATATCCCAAATGCACTTTCACTTGTCATAAATCTACTATGAACTGGCATTGTGATAAGAGTTTTATTTAGTCTATAACATTTCAGGAATTTTAATAAATGTGATTTGTAACTAGGATAATGTTTAAACTAAGATAACAACCATTTCCTCAATGAATGTTAAATTTTATGGAAAAAGTAAGAAAACCATCTGGTGACTGAACTAGTTATCTAGTAGAGCAAAAGGCATTTTTCTTACAGGAAATTACTTGTTCTTTTACAATAGTGGTTAGGGCTATTACATTAGAGTGCATCATCTATGTGCTTTTCATTTTTCTTCCTAATAGGAATAAAATTTAAAGACTAAAAGTCCTTCCTAAAATATATGCATTATTTAATTTTCAAGAGGATAGTGAGATTTACTTGCACATTGTGTAAGGTATCTACCAGGTAGGTTTCTAAGGGTCCTTCCCTGGGAAGTTTATAGAAGTTGATTTTAGTTAAGGATTTGCTGGCATCTAAGGAAGCAGTGAGCAGTGGAATTCCCAGAGGGGCCTTCTATGTTATAGTTCCCTCTTCTTACCTGATAGATCATATTCTAAAGACTTTTTTTTGTGCGTATGTTAAAAATCAAAATAGTTGTCACTTTTCTAAAATCTGTGGTACTCTGGAAGAGATACATTTTCCTTCTACCCTTGTAAATTCTTATTCTATTCAATACATTCCCAGAGTTTATATGCATTCACACACACACTCTCACTACACACCCTCAAATTCAACATTTAAAGCACTAGCCTGGAATAATAACACAGCAAAGGTAGCAGCAAAAGCATGTATTTCTGTAAACAGGTAATAGGATATATTGATGCTTCTCTATTACCTCTGAATTCCTTCTTCCTTCTGTGGGAGATTGGGGCATCTAATCATGTCAGAGCCATCGTTCTGTTCTATATGGTTTAATAAGCCCTCTTTATGCCACGGTTCCAGGTTACATTCCAATGGTTTTTAGGGTCAAGCCAAAACCTCTAAGTAAGGTCAAAATAGCATACCTGTTTATGGGTGTGCATGCAAGGTTATAGCTTTCACAAAGTAATGATGGAGTTCCTCTTTACTGGTTTTACAAATGGGGAACACTGTTAATCTTCGCTGGTTTTACATATGGGTAACACTGAAGCCCACCTGGCCTAAATGCTCTGTCCACCATCACAGGATGACAGAGTGAAGCTGTAAGTGTAATTCAGGTTTACTTGGACTTTTGTTCCTTTGTCCCTGTGAGTCACACCTTTCACACATTGCCTGCTTTCACCAACCAAAACCCACGAGAACATTTAAGGATTGAATGACCGAGGCTATTAGAATCCTATAGCTACAGTTTCTCCAGGGGGAAAATAAAAATCCTTTCATAGATGTATTAGGAAAGTTAGTGAGCTTAATGGTAAACATTTTAAATTTGTTGTAGGAAGAAATCATAAGCAGATTCTTCCTTAGTTTGCATCTCAGAATGCCCCCAGTTCTGCAGTTACTGCTCTGAGGTCAGTTCCTATGGAAGCAACTTCTTAAGAACCCAAAGAATGCCAATCTTTGTATTAAGAATACCATGTATTAAGAACTAGTTATGCTTTAAGCACAAGCTAGAAGGAAAAGCCTCTGGCTACCACACAGTTCTGGTACCATCCTGCCTAGCAATTATGTACCTAAGAAATTGAAATTTTTTTTTTCTGAGAGGAAAAATAAGATGGTTTGCACTGCAGATGTATGCTTTGAATGGGGGGAGGAGTCACAGATTTTAACATATATTACAATTTAGCTTCTTCTCAGCTGCTGGTGGTGCCACATAGATGTAGCCTCTCACCATTCAAAGTGTGGTCCTTCCTGAGAGCTTGTTAGAAATGCAGAATTTCAGGCCTTACCTAAGACCCACTGAATTAGGAAAAGAATTTTAGCAAGCCCTCCTGGAGCTTCCTATGTACAGTAGCATATAAGAAGCACTGCTGGAAGCATCTAGAACATGCTGTGATCATCTCAGTCTTGGTAGCTGGCTTTGCACAGCCTTTAATACAGACCTGTCTACTCTGTCATCTGTAGGTTATTTCTGGTAGTTTCATAGTCAGAGGGATGCTCAGCAAAGCCGAATCGTGGACCTTTCTTTGCTGACAAGGCTGGGTGGCTGTGTAGTCACTCCCATTGTCATAGGCTAATGTTCTTCCCACTATACCATGTTGCCTTGAGTGATCGTTCAACCTGGCACGATATTTTGTTTGCTTACGAGGGCATCTATGGCTGCAATTTTCAGTAAGTCATTGAGTGCAGTCATTCCAAGAGCAATGAAATTGGAGCAGGGTAAATATTAAATGGAGTACTAGCATTGGGAAAACCATGATGCTCTTAATGCTTTTATTTAGTTTTCATAAACACTTAATGGGGGTTAAAGGTGGGCACATTAGTGGTCTGATATTTGCCTGCCTACCAATGCTGTCTGCAATTTCAGTGACACAGTTCCTTTGGGAACGGACTCCATCATGTGTTAAATATGGAGAGGGACCTCAGACAAGGGAGAGTCCTTTCCTTATGTCCATTTATCGGGAATTACATATCTAAATAAAAAGAGCAAACAGCTTTAACTTTGCTAATCTGTCTTTTCCTAACAAAAAGTTACTGAAACTTCTGACTTGAGGATAAATGACAACTGGTGGTCCTTGGAGTCAGGTCATCATCCGAGGCTGCTGATCCATCCGCATCACTCAAGGTTTACTTCCTGAACAGAGACATGTCTGGGATTCGTGGGGCCTTCAGCCTGAGTGCTGTGTGCTGCTCTTCAGCCAAGGTCCTTAGAGAACAATAAATGGTTAACTGTTAAGAAGGAAAGGGATGGTTTTGCTAAGGATCAGGAGCATGTCCTGGTGGGGAGGTATGCTTCAGAAGCAGTCCAGCCATGAGAAAAGGAGTATTTTTCACAGCTTAGAATTGCCACCCTGTGTTCACAGCAGAAAGCACAGTGACTTTTTGCGGTTTTATTCTCATTTCAAAATCTCTTAAGACAATGTACCCACTCAAGACCTGCGCTTAGGGCAGTATGCTCCCAGCCCCAGAACCTCCCTTGGTATGCCACTGCAGGGGACTTAGGATGTTACCCACCAAGCACACGTTCCATCAGTCTCTGAAGGTCCACACTCTCGGGCCAAATCAAGAGAGGACGAGAAGACCTTAGCTACAAATTAATGTCTTGTCCTGGTGCTTTCACTTTACGGTTATGAGTTTTGACGCTTAAATTAGTTTGACGGGTGTAAATGGGTAAAATAATTACCCCTATAAACCCCTGCAAACTCCTGCCAAAGGTTTTGCTCATCCTAATCTCCAGAACCTGTGAGTGGCACCCAACAAAGGACAAGGAAGGCTGTTAATAGGATTAAAGTTAACAGCAGAGAGAAAGATTGCCCTTGTTTATCTCTACTGTGTTCCTCCAGAACCATTGGCCGTATAGGCATCTGCCAGTCCCCAGGGTTTCCATTAATGCTTGATTACCATTGGTCTCCTCATGGATACAGAAGGGTCTAGCAGGTCCTTGGTTAGTGGGAGACGTCATCAATGCTCCTGTTAAATGAGTAATAAATTTTCATGACTTATAAACTCCCTCTCATACACTGTCATAAAATGCCTTGGTGAGTGCCATTTCTCTTCTTTATTCAAAACAGACCAAATAAATCAGGTAAGAAGGGTACATTGATTTATTTGACTGGATACTGTCAACAGCGTTCAGAGAAAATAAGGCACCCGTTGACTGTATCATTATCATTATGTGCCCTCCTTAAAAAAGCATTGGACAGACATCTAAGTTCTTTTATCAAAGTGTATTGTTATAAACAATTTTTATTTCCCCTTTAAAAATAACTTTTCTTTTCTGCAGGTATTTCTTCTAAGACACTGTATAATAAATAAGAAAATATTTATAACTACCCAGTATGCTTCAAGATAATATCATCTGCCTCTGTGGCCAAATTATAATATTCATGTTGATGTTAGCAACACTCTTGGTTCACTCTCTTCTGTACTGAAATTCAAATTCTGAAGATTTTCTTGAGCAAATAAAGGCAGCAACTGTGAGGTCCCAGTTTATCTTTTCGGTTGCACTCTTCTAACAGCTGGCCATGTAAAGTTGAGAGCAATTAACACGTAAAAATTGCTCTAAACCCTATTTTCACTGAGTTCCCTGAAGAGCACCCCAAGGGCCCAAGTCCGGTAAAATTTCATGCCCGAAACAGCTGCAGAGATGATGTTTCTCTTGCAGTGTCGCAATGGGTGCAAACATGCATTGATCCAGGTCTCTTGAGAATCCACTTTAGGAGATGTAAGAACTGTGGTTTTATCCTACTTGCAAACCTAACAAGTTAGTCTGTCACGGGAATGCGGGCAGAAGTCTTGAGACTCCTGGGTCAGAGATGAGGGCTAGTTTATTCCCACAGGAATTGCGGGAGTGGAACAGCTACGATGTGTGGTTCCCAAAGCCCGGTTCCCACAGGCAAAGGGAAGAGGGTTGAATACACGTGGGATGGGGAAAGATGAACTCAAGGAACCTCAAAATTCCATAACGGTCTGCAGATCCTGTGGTCCAGAGAAAGAGATAGTCTTTTCCTGGGCACTGAGTAAACTTCCTTTGGCTCCAGTGGATTTTTGTTGCACGGCATTCTGGAAGCAATAGTCTGGAACAAAGTTATTACATCGTCCGTTCACAAGGGGTGCAGAGATGGGAGAGGCCATGAAGAATTGTCTCTCAACTATGGGTCTCTTGGGTGTAAGTAAATTCTTTTCCACATGGTAAGAATGCTGCAGTGTGAACATTATCATAAATGTATGCACTGTTAAGCCTTTTTCCCATAGAGAAGGATTTACTTGGATTCCCTGGCAGGGTACGGGATTCAGTTACGTGATCAACCTGTTTGGATAAGGCAGGTTACAATAAATCAATTTTATTTTTTATAAATGCTGCAGATATTTAGTTAGGCAGGTGATGAGCAAGTGGATGGCAGAAGGGAGATTGCATGGCCCCTAACAAAGCACCCCCCTTTCTCTTGCACTTTGCTACCCACTTTAATGTGGTTGGTCAGCAGCCAGGGAAGGTCCAGAAGCCCTCAGACTTGGATGCAGGGGAGAGTTAAAGACGCTCCCAGGCTGAAGGTGTTAAACCCACCCAGACCTGGCACAGGAACACAGCACACCCAGGTCTTCAGCCACTGGGGTCATCGATTTCCACACTGGCCTTGTTGCCATTTCTGGGTCACACTGGGCCTGATCCCATTTTAGGCTCTTTGCACTGGCTCTTGTCTCTCATAGGTACACTCTTCCCCAGATACCCCAGGCTTGCTTCATCACCTCCCAAGCCTTCCTCCAACGTTCCCTTGTCAGCGAACCACCCCGCACTGCAGGACCTTAGCACACACAGGAGAACTTTCAGTCCCCCTCCCCCTGCTCCATTTCTGTCATCTTTCAATATATTATACAATTTATTTATCAAGAAGTTAAGCTCAAAGAGCAGGGCTTTTCCTCTTTCATAGGTGCCCAGGTCGGTGCCTGGCACATAAATAAATAAATATTTTCAGTAAACAGTTTCTGAATAATGAATGAAGGAATGTTGGTGTTGGAGGGTTTTCCTTGTGCTTTGCCTTATTCCTAGGGACACAGACTGACTCATATGATGTACCATTTTCAAAATAGCATGGGCCAGGTTGGGTCCTCTATTCGCGGGTGGGAAATAGTAATAAATGAATGAAGCATAGCCACAGTGACCCTGTTGATGATAATAATGAATCACATTGATAAAGTGCTTTTCTTCTTCTACCTTTTTTTTGGATGGAATTCCCCGCAGTGTCAGGGAGATGGATTATCACCACTCCTTGTAGGAACATGGCTATTCCTTCTCAATGCGGCTTTTAGAAATGAAAAATAATGCCTGCTGCAATCGACTTTTAATTATATACACTAACAGTGTGCTGATGCTAAAGAAATAATCCCCAAATCATTTACTTTTGACTTCAGGATGCACCCAGGGGCTTGCACTAAAAAAAAGAAAGAAAGAAAGAAAACTCCAGAAGCAGGGCCCTGTAGTAGAGCAGGCTCTTGTCTGGGAGCTGGGAAACCAGGTTTGCTGGTGACTTGGGCTTCGGGGTTGAATTGCATTCCCAAAGATGATATGTTGGTGTCCTACACCCCAGAAGATTGGAATGTGACCTTCTTTGGAGATATGCAAAGGTAAATTAAAGTGAGATCATTTGGGTAGGCCCTCATCCAATCTGACAGATGTTTTCACATAAAGGGGGACATGGGATGCAGAGACAAGGAAGCACGTGGGAGAATGCCTGGCGAAGATGGGAGTTGTGTTGCCACAGGCCGAGGCACTCCTGGAAGCCAGACAAGAGGCCCTGAGCAGACCCCTGGCATCTTCACAGGAAGCATGGCTCTGTGGACACCTTCGTCTCAGATTTCTAGCCTCCAGATCAGTGAGACAGTACATTTCTGATGTTTAAGCCATCCAGGTGGTCTTTTATTACTGCAGCCCTAGGGAACTAATACACTCAGTGACTCACTTCTTATGTGGTCACTTAGCATGCAATTTCTTCCGATCCCCAAGCCTCCATTTCCTCATCTCTGAATAGAAATCAAAGCCCCTTGCTGCTCTGAGGCTCTATAATGAAAACTTGCTACATAGATAGAGTCCCTGCCAGCCCTGCTTTTCCCAATTTAGCAGTTATCCCCAACTCCATCTTGGTGTCCTCTGAAATAGGGATTCTGGAAGAAAGTTCCATGCATAATCTAAACAGCAGATTAAAATGCATGAGACACGACCCAATTCAAATTTGAGTGTTTCCATCGGAACCCTCAAAGGTTTCATATTTCACATTAAAAAAATAGCAAGAGTGGCATTCCATATTGTGATCATCTAACTCTCATCTCTTTTACTCTTGGCAGAACCTATTCTGCCACCTAACCCCAACCTTTTCCCAGGTACTATTACATTGAGCAAACACAGGTTTTTCTCAGGTGCCGCCGTAGTCAAGTCAGCCCGATACAGATTAACACTAAGTGTGAGGATCCGACTTCCATCCCAGCACCATGGCATTCAAAACCACCACATCCACTGAATTGTCTTCTCTGTTGCCTTGCAATGTTTGGAGTAAATGCAGGTGGGTGGTGCATGCAGCTTTTAATCCAAAACATGTAAAAAGAAAGATCAATGGAAAACATTGCTCCAAAGTATAGTCTTATTTGGAAAATATTTCTTAAAGAGCTACTTGCTCTGTGATGGGCTTCTTCACTATATTTTTCTGAAAAAAGGTGGACGATTTCCCGCAGATGAGTATTTCAAGTTGGAAAGTTGCTCTCCAAAAGAAAATTGTACCCATGACATAACTGTTTAATTTAAATAAAAGATTTCCAAGTGTTCTGAGACAGTTACTGACTTATCGGTAATTGTAGCTCACTCCTAGGAAGTAAGTAGGAGGATTGGTTTACTATGTATAAATAATTTAATACTCTTAAAATGGAAAGCACTTCATCATCTACGCTATTATTATCGACAACATTTTCAGTAACACCTTGGACTTAGAGTGGTTCTTCTCTGGGGCCTGGTATTGTCTGGCATGGAAGCAAGAGGTAGGTTCCAAAATCCCCTACACAGTTAAAACAGGTCAACATGAGAGAGTTCTCACTCGAGTCCAACACTGTTTATAGCTGACATAATTATAATATATTGACTTGTTTGGTTTACCAGTTCACATTAGAAGCCAATAGCATAGGACAGGAAATCAGGAAAATCTAGTAAAAGGAAATGAAAGAGTAGTAAAAACACGGCAATGTCAGGTCATCACCCTGGGTTCAAATAGCTTCCAAACCACAGCGGTCTCTGAGTGTGCTGCTGCCAGAGCTCAGTCATCCATGGTGGTAAGGATGACCTTGCAATAAATCTCAGGACAGACATCAAATGCTATGTGTGATGTTGGGAATTTTGTCATATATTTAAAAAAGAACTTCCATGCACAGTAGTCGAGTTGGTCTTAACATCAACAGGTAATGGAGTATGGGATCTAAGAAGAACTTGGTTGCATGGAAGGCCTCGTTCTCTGACGATGCCAGCTAAGTGAAGAGTTGCTATGCCAGTGCCTGTAGAAGGAATGTGCAGTACAAGGCATGCCTGGTATTCTTTAGGCCCCATAGAAGAGAAAATAAATATATAGGTGGTTTGTGTGTGCACGCACATGCTTTGGAAGCCATTGATCTGCATACATCCTTCCAGTTTGTTAAACAAATGTCTGGGTGCCTACTGTAGACATTGGCTGTGCTCTGAATATTCATGTGGATGAGATGAGAAAAATGCCACCAGGAGTCACCAGTGCCAGAGAAATCATGCAAGTGTACGGGTGTAGGCCGATGAGAGAGTAGGCACTGCCACTGGGAAGGCTTGCCGGTAACAGGAAACCTTGGTCACTGATGCTTAGAACTTTAGACACAGAGTACTCGATGGTGAATGGAACAGGCTAAATAAAGTGGGACAAGAAAGTAAGATTGCCCAATTTCTACAATGAATCCATTCTTTGAGTCAGTTGGGTGTCAGCAAAGGCAGAAATGCACCCAGTGGAGAGCCTGGGAACAGCGAGGGAGGTAGTTTTTGTTGAAGTCTTAATTTCCAAATGGTGAATGCCAACAAGAAATTAATTTGAAATTCCATGAAAAATCTTCACCTTTCATCCCATTATGGACTGCTAGCTCTTCAAAGGACATTCAAACAAAGCCAAGGATTTTCATCAACAGCATATCTTGGTAAATATTCATAGTCTTCCTCGTGTGTTCTGGAGTATTACTGGATTTTATCTTTTCCCACATGCTGTTGTCTTGAGTTTTTTGAGATGCGATTGCTAGATTCTATGTTTGTAAAGCTGGTTTTCTATGAGGTATAATGAAAACGCTCTAACTCCAAGGGGGAAAAGAAACGGACATTACAGCTCAGCCTTCTGCACGTTCTCTCACACACATGGACAAGCTGACCTGCTCCCAGCCCCCTCTCCTCGACTCGCCCTGGGAGGCTGCCTAGGCTTTGCCTCGGTTGCTTCACAGTCTCTGTTAAATGCTGACCCTGTGACTGAATTAGTCATGTTGTCTACGCAGCCCGGGAGCTAGCCTGGACATATGAGCCTCTGGGTTTACGTAACTCTTTGCCTTGTGTATGGTTTATCGCTTCTGAGGCCTCACTTTCTTGACTCAGAAAGTGAGAGCTGGGATAGGATCATCCCTAAGGTTCCTTCCAGTTTGACCTGTTAGAAGCATCTGCTTCAAAATGATTTGCCAAAAGTCACACAATCATAAACATCTGGGATACATATATTATTGGCTTATTGTCTAACTTTGGGCTGGTCATTTCAGCTAAACAAACTGAAAAATGGGTGTTGGCTCAGAATCAAGTCTTAGAAGACTTTTCCCCTAATATTTGATGCTTCGTAAATTAAATCACTCTTTGTGTTTCCCTGAATTTCTAACTGCCCCCAACCCCCCGCATCTTTTGAACTATCAGAACCCTTTGACATTTTGAGCAGAAGGTTACAAACACTTGTCTCAATGCTTGGCCTGCTCCCAGAAAAAAATATCCTCACCTTGCCACATCCTAGAACATTTCCTCTGTACTGTGAGATCACTAAACACACACACACACGCACACATACACACACACACACACCATCCAGCATTCTCCTGAGGATTAATGAATATTCCTGAGCCAAATGTTGCAGGAGGATTTAGGCAATGTTTTTGGCAAATTGAACAATGCTCATATTTATGCTCTCTGGCAAGACAATTGCTTGGTCATCCTGTTCTTGGTGAAGGGCATTGTTTTCTAATCAAGATAACTTAGGCACCCTTGGGGAAATATTTAATACTGCAGTTGCCTGAAAATGTCATGTTTTCATAATGGGTCTTTCTCCAGCATCTAGAAATTTAGGTTAAGTTGAAAAAAGGGACAAGAAGAAACAATTACTGCTCATCTGTTTTCCGATGTTACGTTCATTTGATATTTACACGAAATTTCTGAGGCTGATATTGTATCCATTTGGCAAGGAAACCTGTGCTCTAATTAGCTAAAGGATTTGATATCCATTAATCGCAGAGCTCTTATTCTTAAGCCTATGTTCTTTCCCCTAAACTATGTTGCTTTCCTGAAGAGAGACTAAAAACTTGAAAACAAAGGAAGAGGGTGGTCATTATTGACTATAATCTGGAAGTGTGTATGGATAATCTTTATAAGAATTCAGCTTTCCCTCCCTCCTTCCATTCAATATCATGTCACAACTTACACATAGTATTTACATCGTCATGTCTATGAAAATGTTGTTCACTGCTGGACCAGGCTGTGTGCTCTAACACTCCTATCTCAAACAGCCCTTCGTTTTTGGGAGTTATTTATTGATTCAGATTTTCATTTGTCTGGTTTTCTATAAATCTATCGGTATTTTTTGATTTCTCTGTCACGTGCCTACCTATAGAGTCGACCTACATCAGCTTCATTTTGTTTTTCATAGTGATGTCTCTTTCCCTGACCTCCATAAGGGCCCTCCACTTACACTCCAATTTCAATAGATGCTTTCTGAGCTCCCCAGGAAGCAATGGCCATGTTCTGTCCTTATTCATTGCCCTGGCACTTCCCTTCACCACTATCCTGCTTTCCAGGTCTTGTTTCTTCTGCTTCCTTGTTTGACTCTCTCTTTAACAGATTTTTCAGTAGCTTCCAAATAAGCATAGGTTAGGAATAAGTTTTTAGACCTTGCTTGTCTAGAAATGTCTTTATTGCACCATCTCACTTAATTGACATTAGGGTAGAATACAGAATAGAGATTAAAAGTCATTTCCTCCCAGAATTTTGAAGATTTTGTTCTGCTGTCCTTTCTTCAGTTGTTTTTAGAAGTCCAATGACATTCTTATTCTTAACCCTCACCCTTTGTATTTAATTTGTTATCTCTCTGGAAATGTTCAAATGTTCTTTGACCCCAAATGTTCTAAAATTTCTTCTATCCTTCTGTTGTTTTAAGCATTTAGTGGACCCACTGGGGAATTGTCTTATTTCTTGGATACTTTCCTTCCCTTCATTTAGTCTTTTAATATTTTACTTTCTGTGATGTCTATGAGTTTAACATTGGGTACTCTGTTTTCATTTCACCTTCCCCTCCCTGCTACCCTTTGCAGTCCTATGCCTGTTGGATGAAGCATGATGCTTCCTAGACTCAGTTTCTTCAGAGGTAGCAGCTCCAGTCTGTGGTGGAGAAGGTGATAATGTAAGCCAGCTGGCTGTGCAGTTACAGGGCAGGACCAGTAGTCTAGCAAACAACTTACACAGACTTTCAACTAATTCTCTTGTTTTCTGCACACAATTTATCCCATACTTCCTTGGGAAATTGCTGTCTTTGAGTTCTGCCTGGATATTTTTTATGCAAACGTGCTTATACCATATTCATACACCTGTCTGCTGGTGCCCAAGTTAAGGCTTCCTCCATTTAGTGACTTCACAGTCTTGAGTTGAATCTTGCCAGTGATGAGGAACTCACCTTCACATAAATGGTGCATTAGATTTTCAAGTCCTTTCGTTGTCAGAGTCACTGCTTCTAAGTCTCCCTGTTAATTACTAAAATCGGAGTCCTAGGAATAACAATGACTTAACATGGAGCACTGTAGTAGCACTATAAATAGTGTGTGGCGTGTATTGGGGAGTGTGGGGAGAATTCCAGTTTCTCCTCATTTAAATAGGCCATAGAATAATGATGCCTCAGTTTGTCAAATACATGAAATTCAACTACTTATGTGCACCATTGCTGTGTTTATCACCCAAGTAGTTCCATCTCAATCCGATGGCATCAGTTAAAGGGGCCTCAAGAAGTCAACCTGGATGTTAAAATGGCAGGGCTGATTGCCCTGGTCTTGCTGAAAATTGTGTTTGCTTAATGAGAAATACTTACAGAATATTTCCAAAGACCTGTTTTCATATAAAAACTCCCAGATTTGAAAGAGGCTTTGCTGAATATTCGTCCACTTGTTGAGTGTTAACTTCTCCTGGTTGTGGTTTGCTAGAGGAAAACATTGCAACTACAATGAAAGCAAAGAAGGAAGTTCCTTCCAGATATTTTTAACCTTTCATTTATAATATGGAACACCAAGGTAAAAAGATCTTTGTCCATCTTTCTATTTTGTAATAAAAAGAAGGTTTGAAGGCCATTCTAGGTACTTTTATTCCAGTAAGGTATAATTGACAGATAACTTTACATTAGTTCAATATTTGTATGTGTTGCAAAATTATCGCCACACTGAATCTAGTTAATATCTGTCACCATACATGCTTACACGTTTTTTTGTGATGACAACTTTTAGATACTGCTCTCTTAGCAACTTTCACACGTGCAATGCGGTGTAGCCACTATGTCATACATTGCATCCTCATGAATTACCTTATAAGCGAAAGTTTGTTCCTTTTAATCTCCTTCACCCATTTTGCCCTTCCCCTAAACCCAGCGTCTGTCAGTCACCAGTCTCTTCCTTGTATGTATAAGCTTGGGCATGTTTTGTTTTTGTTTTGTTGTAGATTCCACATATCAGTGAGATCATAGGGCATTTGCCTACCTCTGTGTGACTCATGGAGCAGAGTGTCCTCAAGGTCCATTCGTGTTGTCACAAATGGCAAGATTTCCTTCTTTTTATGATTGAATTATACTCTATTGTATATATATGAGCATATACCACATTTTCTTTATCCATCCACCCATCGGTGAACACTGAGGTTGTTGCCATATCGTGGACCTTGTAAATAACGCTGCGATAAACATGGAGGTGCATGTTTTTAGAGTTAGTGTTCTTGCTTTCTTCAGATAAACACTCCAAAAGTGGAATCATTCGATCATATGGTAGATCTGTTTTTATTTTTTTGAGGACCCTCCATACTGTTTTCCATAGTGGCTGCACCAGTGGCCTTTTCCA
>PVKM010041445.1:0-13128 GCA_004027735.1 Carollia perspicillata
CCCTGAAATTCCCTCCCCTCTCCCCTCTGGATACTGTCACCCCATTTTCTATTTCAATGTCTTTGGTTATATTTTGCTTGCTTGTTTGTTTTGTTGCTTAGGTTCCTGTTAAAGGTGAGATCATATGGAATTTGTCTTTTACTGCCTGGCTTATTTCACTTAGCATAATGCTTTCCAAGACAGCCTTTTTATAACAGGGAATATACAAGGTGCGGTGAGGGGTTTTGAAATTCAGGGAAAATTAGGTGAAAGAAAACTGCAGCATTCTCGCCCTGGGTGGTTAGCTGTTCCCAGGGGCAGGTGGTCATCTGTCTCTCCCTGGAACACAATGGCCCAGATGTGTCCACTTGTTCCCCAGGCACTAATCTTTAGCGGTGCCCAAGGAGGTCAGCTGTCTCTCCCAGGAGTGGTGGGTGGGTAGCTGCAGTTCCTGAAACAACAGCTTTAACATATGCATTACCTACTAGGCTTATTAACTATTTACCTTAAACTAAAATTTTCCAACTCTTGAGTGCCCTATCATTCCCACACTATTAGTCTTAAAATATCTTATTTCTATAAGGTCAGTTAGGTTGGAGCAGCAGAGTCCTTCCACATGTTAGAAACCATCCTGTGGGCAATTCATCTTCACACCTGCTGAGAGCACAAAACAGTTCTTTTAGTACAGTTGACAAAAGTTGCACACTGTCCAGCCGGGCCTACATTAGTGACCTTCAAGGAAAACATTTCCCTGTCCTTTATAGTTGCCACTGATTCCCCAATTACAAATATCAGAGTAGGTCATTTTCTATTTGATATGCTCAAACACAGTATAATTTCTAAGGCTTTCCAAGGGAGTGCAAACACCGGCAAGGAATGAAATGAAAGTCTGTTCAACATAAGTTCCTCCTGCAAGACAAAAGTCAGAAATATTCAGAACCTTTTTGCTAAATATATCCAAATATTTTCATCTCATTTGGAAGGCACAAGTTGTCCATAAATATTGTTTTCGAAAGATGACTTTCAGGTCTTCTTGAGGTCTGGCAGTCCATTGTCCCTCCAGTGCTTTTATTCTGATGTGATGAATCCACGATTTTATTCCTGCCAGCTTCACCATGGTGGGGGTGGTGAGGAGTAGGTCCCAAGATCCAGTCCACTTTTCTTCTGGTTGGCTCTCCGGAGATGCTGTCATCCAAGTCTTGAGTAGGACCTTATCTACAGGCTCGAATGAATGCAGCAAACCTGTCGGGGAGAGGTCTCTAATACAGGCAAGGTCATTAATTACAGCTAAGGTCTGGCTTAAATGTACATATTTCTTTACCTTTGCTCCTTGATCTATATATGTATCTCCCACCCCAATCATAGCCAGAAATGGTTACCTGTACACAATTTCAGACGGACTCGATTGAATCCCACTTCGAGGAGCCACTCTTATCCTGAGCAGGGCAATAGGCAAAGCTTGATCCCAATGAAGATGAGTTTCTTGACATAGCTTGGCTATATTTTTCTTCAAGGTGTAGTTCATCTTCTCTACCTTCCCAGAAGCCTGAGGTCTCCATGCCGTGTGGAGTCTCCACTCGATTCCTGAAATTTACCAAGCTACTGTGTAATTTCTGAAACAAAAGCAGGTCCATTATCACTCTGGATGCTGCCCAGGGAGGCCAAAGCAAGGGATTATGTCCTTCAGTAAGGCTTTCACTGCCTCCAAGTCTTCTCCATTCTAGTAGGATAAGTTTCCACCCATCTTGAAAAGGTGTCAACAAAGACTACCAAATATTTCCACTCTCAGACCCTTGGCATCTGAGTAAAGTCAAGTGGGCATTGTCCTTGGTATTGTGGGGATCTGTCCTGCGGTTGTTCTTCTGGCACACAACACATCCAGCAATTACTTTTTGTAAGGCTTTAGAAATTCCAGGACCTGTGAGCCACGGTTTGACACAAGTGGTTAATGAGTCTCTTCCACAGTGTGTGGTCTCATACAAATGCTTCATGACTGGCCCCACTAAATGTTCAGGAAGCAGTATAACTCCTCTCTTATTCTTTCTCCATCCACTATCAGGACCTTCTTCATCAAACCCCAACCCTTAGTTTTCTCTAAGTCTGCAGTCGGATATTTAGGGTCGAATTGTGACAAGTCTAGACCAGGTACCAAAGGCATTATAAACGTTCCTTTGGCAGCCTCTTTTGCTGCCCGATCAGCCAGGTCGTTTCCTCTAGCCACTGCAGTGTCCTGTTTCTGATGCCCTGGGCAGTGCATAACTGCCACCTGTAAAAGTACCTGAATGGCCTCTAATAATTTAAAAATTCCGGATGCATGCTTATTCTCCCTTTTTTAATAAACATTTTTTATTGTTGTTCCAGTACATTTTTCTGTCTTTTCCCTCCACCCCTCCCCACCTACCTCCCCTTTTTCCACACCCCCCCCCTTGTTATTGTCCATGTGTCCTTTATAATTGTTCCTGCAAACCCTTCTCCTTTTTATTTGGAGGTTAACAGTTCTTTTTCTTTCCAGATGGAACCACGTGCATGCAAAATTAGGAAAGCTTACCTTGAGTCGATATACACATTCACTCTCTTTTCCTGCAACAATTACAGCGCCCTCATCAATGCAATCAGTTCAGCTTTGTGAGCAGAGGTTCCCGGTGGCAAGGCCTTGGCCACCACTACACCTTCCATAGCCACAACTGCATAGCCAGTCTCTCTGTTTCCTTTGTCCATATGACTGCTTCCATCTGCACAGAGAGGCCAGTCTGCTTCTTCTAAAGGATGGTCCTGTAAATCAATTGTGCTAGAATACACTTCATCAGTTATTTCAACACGGCCATGTATGAGTGCAGCCGAATTGGGCTCCAAGAGAAGAGGAGGGGGGGATTTAACTTACAATTTTGAGGGACACATTGGAATTGTCGAGCAATGGCTCGGTACCTGCCCTTTCTTCCAGCAGTGAGCCACATATTTCCCTTTTGCTCTAGCAAGCTCAACACTTGCTGGGGAGCATGAATGGTGATAGGCTGTCCCAAGGAAAACTTTTCAGCTTCCTGTAAGAGCTGGCAGGTGGCCGCCACAGCTTTCAAGCAGGCTGGCCACTCCTGGCAGTGTGATCTAGCTTCCTTGACAATTATGCAATGGACTGCAAAATGTCACTAAGCATTTGGGTGAGGAATCCTAGGGCAGTGCCCTGTCTTTCATGCACATATGATTGAAAGGGCTTCAGTAAGTTTGGAAGCCCCAAAGACAGTGCAGAAGCCAGGTGTACCTTCAGGGACTCAAAAGCCTGAGTGCACTTCTTCGTCCACTCACTCTAAAGGGCCGGCCATATTCCGGTACCTGCAGAGCCTCATACAGTGGTTTAGCAATGAGCCCAAAGTTTCGAATCCAAAAGCGGCAGTCACTCACCATCCCCAGGAAGCTCCTTAACTGTTTCCTGGTGTTGGGAGGGGTCCTCTGTGGACTTTTGTTGCACCGCCTACACCATACTCAGACTTTTCTGCTCCGGGACACCTTTGCTCCTTCCCTCAAGGATGCATCTCTTATAATGCTCTAAGAAAGGAAGGCCATTCCCATTAGGGTCCCAGTTGGGCTTGGTTGGAGGTATTGCCCTAGTAGGGTTGAGAGTCCCATCTGGGTTTTCTTGGTGTAACCTCTGAGACTCTTCATTTGCCTTATCCAACAACAGCCTCAGCTTATCCCCTGGAAGCAAAATATTTAATAAGGCTTGTATGTCTGCCCAATTGGGATGATGAGTGGCAAAACTGGTGCGACCACATGAGTCATTTTAGCAGGATCATGCCTATGAGAAGGGTTTGAGCTTTCCCAGTTTAACAGATCTGATGTAGAAACAGAGTATGTGCCCAATAAGATCCAGCAAGCTGGCCCTCTGGCCCTACTCCCACTGGGAGACTTCCAGTCTCCCAGTCTCCCAGTCTCCAGTCTTCCAGTCTCCCAGTCTCCACAAAGGATATTGCGCTGCCCCAGTAGGGGCTTTTCCTCCACCGAATTTGGTTCCCTGGCAGATTCGAGAGGGTGATACCAGTTCAGGCACACTTTCCCCAGTTCCCTCAACTGCATAAGGGGGGAGATCCCCTGGGGCTGTGGGGACTCTGCTATGCTTGAAGCGGTCATACTATCTAGATCTTCCTGGTCCCTCTCCTATGAGCCTCTATCTTTCACACACAAATTCCCTTTTCTCTGAACCATTAATTTGTCTCCTTTTAATTCTGCATCTTTATCCTATAAACTCATAAAAAAACTTCTAGGTAAGGCATTTTGTCCCACTCCCCTGATTTTTGACAAAACAACTCTAGTTACAGTATCATATAGTAATTTAAAGACCCATTCAGTGACCAGCACTCTCCTGAGTCCAAATTGTACAATACATAAGCCAAACAGTATTACGCGATAAAAACCACATTCACTCTACTCATACGTTTATATGTCGACCAGTTAGCCAGAACTCGTCCCAGTGGGCTGTTTCCTGGCACAGAGGCTCCCCAGCCCATTCTACCAGACAGAGCTCCATAAGACAGAAGGTACCTAAACCAGATCAGACGTCATTTCCCAGGCAGAGCTTCATAAAACAGATGGTACCTTAACCAAATCGGAAGACGTCCTTTTTCACCAGACAGAGCTCCGTAAACCAGTGGTACCTGAACCAGATCAGATGTCCTTTCCCAGACAGCCCTGTAAGCCAGAAGGGTACCTTAACCAGATGATCTAAGTCATGACCCGGGATTGTAAACTGAACCAGAAAGCGCAATGATTCAATCGAATGCGATAAAGGATGAGAAGTGCTGGGAGTAAGGGGGAGAGGCCCCAAGTGAAATCACTTGGCAGCGGCTTGGGATTCTCCAAATCCAAACCCCCAGGGCATTTCAGCCCAGGCAGCCAATGGGACTCCTCGCCAAATGCCCAGACTTACCAGAGAATCCCAAAGTCTGTCCCTGAGCAGAGTTGCCAAAATATGGAACCGGAAAAGACACCGGCAGTCGTGCTGCCTGTCACATACTGAACCCAATAAGCAGAGACAGGAATTGAGTCTTCATGGGTACTTTATTCAGATGGCAGGTTCATACCCTAACAGGCCGTGTTACATTTTCTTTCCAAGCCAGCCTTCTATAACAGGGAATAAACAAGGTGCAGTGAGGGGGTTTGAAAATCAGGGAAAATTAGGTGAAAGAAACTGCAGCATTCTCACCCTGGGCGGTTAACTGTTCCCAGGGGCGGGTGGTCAACTGTGTCTTCCTGGAACACAATGGCCCGGATGCCTCCTCTTGTTCCCCAGGCTGTGGTCTTTAGCGGTGCCTCAGGAGGCCCGCTGTCTCTCCTTGGAGTGGTGAGCCAGTAGCTGGAGTTCCTGAAACATAGCTTTAAACATATACATTATCTACTAGGTTTATTAACTATTTACTTTAAACTAAAATTTTCCAACTCTTGAGTCCCCTATCATTAAGATGTCTGATAATACCTAATATTGAAGAGTATGTGAATAAACAGGAACTCCTATACATTTCTGCTGTGGTTGTCAATAGGTACAATCACTGTAGGAAACAATATAGCATTATTTTATAGATGCGTACTCTACAGTTCAGCAGTTCCACTCCTTGGTCTGTTGTCTTGAACATGTGTACGAGGATTCAAAAATAAGAATATACATATAAGTACTGCATGTAACAGCAAATATTTGTTGGCAACCCAAATGTTTAGGGTTTACAGGAAGGGTGGGATGGGATAGATGGTGTAAATTATCAATACTGTTCTATTACTTGACTTGGGTGGTGAATTCATGGGTATTTATTATATTGTTTATGAATTTTAATATATGTATCTTACGTATAGTTTTAAGTATCAAATAGTATATTTATTTTTTAATGTTTTATGTATTTATTTTATTTTTTAGGGAGAGGGGAAGGGAAGGAGAAAGAGTGGGAGAGAAACATCAATGTGTGGTTGCCTCTCACGTTTCCCCTACTGGAGACCTGGCCTGCAACCCAGGCATGTGCCCTGACTGTGAATCGAACCAGCGACCCTTTGCTTCACAGGCCCGTGCTCAGTCCACTGAGCTACACCAGCCAGGGCTCAAATACTATATTTAAATAGTAGAAAGATTGAGTATGAGCCATACCTCTCTGGTAGTGCAGTGGTTAGGACTTAGTTCTCTCATTGTTGTGGCCCTTGGTTTGATTCCCTTTCAGAGTTTAAACTAAGCCTTGTTTACTACCCCCACCCTGGGAGAAAAGTTAATTGTAAGGAATGATCTAATTCCTTTTTTCAATATGTATATGATTATGGTTTCCAGCAAAGAAATACTGAAGTATTCGATTGTTTATGCCTTTATGTTGAAGCAGCCATCTCTACACCAGCATGGTAGCTTGTGGTATTCTCAACTCAGACACCATGAGTGATCAGTGGGTTTCCTTTTTTCCCATTCTCCCAAACTTTATTCAATAAAAAGCAGTGATGGTAAATCTCTATAACATAGTCAATTTTCTGTGTTTCTTCCCTTGAATACATGACATTTGACTTCCAAACACATGCCAGAGCATACATGGTTCCCAATCGTACTAAGTAGGTGAGAGGCTGATATCCTTAGATGTTCATCTTCCAAATTTCCCCAGTCTGTGGTCTGTCTTTGGGTCAGCAATAATGGCCTGAACAGCTACTATGGCTTCATTAATTTTTGTCTGTGGCTCTCTGAGCCCTTCTGTATGCAGCATTTGCAGAATTTGAGCAGCTTCATTAATAACTGCATCTCCTGTGTCAAACCAAGAATATGCTTGCCTAAAGTAACAGGCAATCTCTCTTTTGTTTGATTTTCTTCAGCAGCGGCATCCTGTGTCAGGTGCTCCTGGACCAAAATGCAAATTGCCTTAAGCATTACCAGGTAATCGTTTTGGTGCTTAATCTCAAGTTTAGCCAAAGCCACTATACCAGCCTTCGGATCAAGATTATTACTTCCAATTTTTTCTATTATATATTTCATTGTTGTTCTATTACAGTTGTCCCAGTTTTCCCCCCTTTGCTCTCCTCTGCACAGCCCATCTCCACTCCCACAGTCAATCCCCACCCTGTTGTCCATGTCCATCAATCATTTATACATGTTCCTCGACTAGTCCCTTCCCCTTCTTTCCACCCTTATCCCATTACATACAAACTAATTAGTGGCCATGCATTATTAGCTGCACTGTCAGTACTTTTTTTGCATTATCAGGTACCAAGTCCTTGTATTTTTTACAATTACCTTCATATTCACGTCTAACAGCTAAACCAAGAAGGCAGTCGATTGCTTCTTGTTAATCTTGAAAAGGAGAATTAACACCTGTGAGATACATTTCAAAGAACTTGGGCCAGTCACTGCTGTGGATATTCCTTAAATTACTTTGTCTTCAACTTTGTAGTGTCTGATTTTCTGGTTTTGAAGCCAAACAATAAAGAGGAAAATGAAAAAGAAAGATTAAGAAAATATGAACAATAAAATGTCAGTGACTACATATCTGTCAACATTTGAATCTAAAAAACAAAGTAAGTGAACAAGCAGAAGAGAAACAGACTTGTAGATACTCCCTAGATTCAGAGAACATTTTGATGATTGTCAGGTAGGAGTAGGTTGAGGGGATGGTCAGAAAAGGTGAAGGGATTAAGAAGTCAGATGGGTAGTTACAGAACAGTCATGGGGATGTAAAGTACAGCATAGGGAATATAGTCAGTAATATTCTAATAACTATGTATGGTGTCAGATGGGTATGATATTTATTGGGATGATCACTTAGTAAATTATATATAATGTCTAATCACTGGGGTATATACCAGAAACTAATATAATATGGGATGCCAACTATAGTCGAATCATAAAAATGATTTTAAAATGAAAATAATAAAAATTAATAAATTATGTTCCATCTTTACAGTTAAACCTGGCAGGGTTGTGGCACTCAGGGGCACTCAGCTTGCATCAAAACACGGCCCTGGCTTCTAGCTCTGGTTCCTGGGCTTCGGCCTGGGTAGAAGAGGCAAGGAGGTGTGGGTAGTGCAGTGAGAGGGCCTGGTCAGTGTTATTTGTTGTATTTTCAAGTCAAACACCATGACTGATCAGTATTGTGGTTTCTCAAAATGGTAAATAATTCTTGGTAAAATTTCAAACAAATTATAGCACAATTTTCTCTCAATTTATGTGGTAGTTACATTCTCAGAAAATTCAATATATGTTGAAACTTTTTAAAAATATATTTTATTTGTTTATTTTTAGAGAGAGGAGAAGGGAAGGAGAAAGAGAGGAAGAGAAACATCAATGTGTGGTTGCCTCTCACATGGCCCCTACTGGGGACCTGGCCTGCAACCCAGGCATATGCCCTGACTGGGAGTCGAACTGGTGACCCTTTGGTTCTCAGCCCACGCTCAATCCACTGAGCTATACCAGCCAGGGCTATGTTGAAAAATTTTTAAAGTTCTGTTGTATTTGTACTTAACATAGAGTCAGGTTCTGGACTCAGATAATTGTAATCAGGTTTTGTACCCACTTGATTATCCAGCAGAAAACAGGGAGGGGAAAATGTAGGTTTACAGTTGTGAATATGTAAAACACAGAGTTTATTCTTGTATTATTATTTATGTAATTACTGTATTATTATTTTTTAAATTTTATTTTAATTGTTGTTCAAGTACAGTTTTCTGCCTTTTACTCCCATCCCAGCCCACATCTTCAGTCCTCCCCAGCTCCCTCCAACTTCCATCCCCCCTAGTTTTTGTCCATGTGTCCTTTATACCTGTTCCTGTAGACCCTTCTCCTTTTCCCCTGAAAGTCCCTCCCCTCTCCCCTCTGGTCACTGTCAGACTGTTCTCTATTTCAGTGTCTTTGGTTATATTTTGCTTGTTTGTTTGTTCTGTTGTTTAGGTTCCCGTTAAAGGTGAGATCGTATGGTATTTGTCTTTCACCGCCTGGCTTATTTCACTTAGCATAATGCTTTCCAGTTCCATCCATGTTGTCGCAAAGGGTAGAAGCTCCTTCTTTCTTTCTGCTGCATAGAATTCCATATTATTTTTTCATACAAACAACTGCAAACCTGCTTTTGTCCCATTCTGTATTTGGGACAATTCTTTTTTGTGTGGGAATATCGCAAGCATTACTGAAGTCAGGTATCCTCAGTACCAACTCATGATAATGTCTCCCAATCATTGATTTCTCAGTTGCTGCTGAGAAGGAACAGTACTACCAGAATCACAGCCCTGGTGGAAGGGGATAAGAGTGGGAAACCACCAGCTTTCCAGTGGTTTGGGCTCTTATATGAATGAGACCATTGGCTCCTCAGAGGAGTTTTCACACCTGGCCACAAAGGGCTAATGTGAAAGGGAAAGGGGTTGTGGGGAAGAGAGTTAGTTTTGGTTTGATAAGATAAAGTGGGCAGGATCCTGATGCAGAAGAAGGCAGAAAAAAAAGTCTCAATACCAGGTCCCCAAATTGGGAAAGTTACTCCAGAGAGTGTGCTACGAATCTTCTTTTATCTAACACTGTAAAACTCCTCCATGAGGGGTTGCGAGGAAGGGATCCAAAACATGAGAATACTCCAATCTGGGTCGGTGGAAAATGGACCTCGCAGTTACACAACTTTTTATTAAGTGTGTGAGGATGTTGTACCCTGAGCAAAAGGGGCAGCAAAATCAACATATGACTTTTCTGGCAATGCCCACAAATGACACTAGGAAGGACTCTACCAGTTTTATGCCTCCTTTACTGATATTTTCCCAGAAGTCCCAGCGGTTCATTGACCTCAGCTTCAGGGTAAGGGTCAGGGTGAAGAAGGAAGCAGGCTTAACAGGTATGGAATTGAGCTAAAGGATAAGGTGGCTTAGAATAACCTAGCAAGACAAATAAAGCATTTGATACAGGAGTCAAGGACCAGAGATTGGCTCCATTTGTGGAAACTGGGCACCCTGAGTCAGTCCAAGATAGCCACGCATTGGAAAAGCACATGGTATGTGGTAGGGAATGACAACAATGAGTGCCAGTATATAAAGTTTAGCCTGGGGGCAGCCAGGAATGGGGGGGAGGAGCAGCTGTCAAGGTGATATATTGTAATAATCATCTGCCCATTAGGCAGCTGAAAGGGAGAGGTCAGGTGAATACACTATGAGGCCACACATCAGCTCACAAGAAATAAGTTACAAGTTATGTTAACAGAAGGAATATGAGTCTCTGTTGCAAATCAGATTGGAGGAAGTGTTGTCAACAAGGAAATTGATCCTTGTAGAATCCAGAGTCTACAGTGGAAGGCGTCCTCCCCACATATCAGAGTTCATTCAACCCCACCACTCACTGAACCAAGAGATAATCAGTCGACATACTGTTTGGCAGGGCAAGTTGCAGAGTAGTGCATAGGGTTTTACATCAAATATTTTATCTACCATAGGAAAAACAGATACATGCACATTGGTAAAAATATAGAGAAAAGTATGAAAGGATATACACTAAACTGTTAACCCTGTCTAATGTAGGGGGTGTGGTTGGCGATGGAGGTGGGTAAAGTGGTCTATTTTTTTTCCTTCATAGTCCTCTGTATCATTTGTTCAAGTATCATGTGATTTAAAAAAAAAATTAAATCCACTAGAAAGACTTGTGCAGATCACCTACCTTCCAAACCTCCCTGTAATAATTAAAACCATTGGACCACCTCCTTTCTTTTAACTATCTCATCCTTGGTTTCTTTAATCCCTCCTGTTTTTTATTTTTCCTTCAATGTTTTCTTTTCCTCTTCCTTTAGCAAATGTGAATGTATGTCCAATGCTCAACTATCCGCCCCTACACCCTTTCTTCTCCATTCTTCTCCCTTCATTCACTTTCATGATTTCATTGATCATTTCTATGTTGATGCATCTTAACATCTAAGCAAGCCCTCTATGACCAAATACCTACAGGCTAATATCAGACACTTTTCAACCAAGTGCCTCTGCAGTCACTGCTTTAAATTCAACATGCTCAACCTCCCCCACTCTCATTTACCTTTGATGGCTCCTTCTCTCTTCTCACCTAATGCAACTAAATATCCTATTTAATGTTTCTTCACAATGTCTCCTAGATGCACCACTCTCTATTTTCACTACCCAAGTCTAATTCTCAATATCTCCCACCTAAACTTCTAAATGATCTTCAAGATGGTTTTCAGTCTCTCCTCCTTAAATCCTTCCAAACTGCCAAAAAGCTGTTTGTGACAACATTGTTTGCATCATACTAATTTCTTGCTCAAAAAAACTAAGGATAGCTTCTTATTATTCACTGATTTGAATCAAAATTGCTGGTTTTTAAAACCCAGAACGATCTGGCCTTTTTCTTTGCACCCATCCATGCTTCATCTAGTGATCATGTTCATATTGTAGGGGTAATATTGTAGCAGGCACCTAAATGTTAGCCATGACTGTGGTAAGTACTCTCTCTGGACTATTCCTAATTTCTCTTATCCCCTAGATCCCCCATCCCTGACCCTTGCCCCTTGGTTTTGATAACTTAGCGAAAATCTTTTCTCTGACTTATTGTACTCAGCTCCCTACTTGACCTTTGGTTCTGCATACAGCTCTGGCTTTAACATCACCTTCCAACGGCTTAGGGAAAAAGGTTTGTTCCACCAACATTGGTCCTGAGGAACCCTTCCAGCAATACAGCTCATCCACTACCCTCCTAGTTTTTCCCCATCAGAAGAGCTTCTTGGCCATTGCCTGTATATTAATAAATCTTCTTACCCACCAAGTACCCCACACACATGTACACACCTCTCCTATCCTCATGGCGAGCTCTCTGTTTTTTTCTATTCCTTTAATATCCTATCCATCTTTCAACACTCATCATATCCAGCCTGTCTGAATTCCTTGTACTCATAGGAATGTACTCAGAGTGGCTTGGATAACAGTTAGCAGATCAGAGTCTGAGGTTGGGTTTCAAGAGGCCACAAAGGTAGACATACTTTTCCAGGTTGTCCAAACCAAGAAGTGGAAGAGAATAGTAGGTCCATCAGATTTTTAGATGTTGGAAGTAATAGCAGGTCAGAAAAACATGAAGAATTATCTTGGAACAAGGAGTGCGGTAGAATATTTGCCAGGGACAATGTTAGAACATCCATGGATCAGTATATAGGATGGCAGAGGCATGAGGGTGATATGTTGGCTTAAAGTTTCAAATTTGAGACAGACACCAATTCCATGTCCTTTTTGCCTTCCAGGTTATGACATACAACTTCTTTTTGCTGCCCATTTTGAATTCTCCTCTGTAAGTACTTTGTACCTGCAGTCTGTGTTTAATGATCAGCAGCTTCTTTTATTCTGTCCCTCTCTCTAGATATCACTCCATTTTTACAGTCTTAATAACTTTGTTGGATTTTATTATAAATTTAATGATGAATATAATTTGCATGTAGTAGATTTAATTAGAGAATATAAAGGAAGAGTTATTGGAAACTAAAATAAAATTATTGCCAAACTTAAAACTTCAGTAGAGACATGGTCACTGCTGAAAACAAAATTAATTTTCCAAAGGATGGACTAGAGAAATACCCCACAATATTAGAGCAAAAGCCCTGTGAAATTGAAATCATGACTGAAAAGATAACAGATGTGCTTATACCCCAAAAACTTGATACACAAGTAATAAGAATTCATGAATGACAAAAAATGATCAGATATAAAAGTAATAATTGAGGAAATGATAGAAGAAAACTTCCCGTACTTACAAATTCCACAGAAAGGGAAAATTTTATAAACTTTCTGACAAAGAAGAAGCTTTTTTTGTTTGATTCTATCAAGAACGAAGCAGACCAGGACAAAAGCTCTCATCTTCCTCAGTGAAAGCAAAAGGATGATGGAATAATATTTATATACAACTGAGAGAAGAGGGATGCCATTAAATAATTTTATACTCATCCCAGATATCATTCATCTGTCTAGGCAAAATATATTTTCAGAAACAGAAGGACTAAGAAAATTACTAAAGAAACTACTTTAATCAAATTAAAATGAAATTAAAGATTTCAAGGTGGAGGGAAGATGGCGATGGAGTAGGAGGGAGCGGATTTCACTTCCCCTGCACACAGGAGGAAAAACTGGCTAATCCACAGAGGAACAGAGCAGACAGACAACAGTACCCCCAGTGTATTTGAAAATAAGAGTCCAAAA
>PVKM010041446.1:0-13133 GCA_004027735.1 Carollia perspicillata
CCATTAAATTGGAATTTTGAATCCTGAACACACACCAACATAGTATGTTTATCCATTCTAATGTAGAAAGGCACTTGGATTTTTTCACTTTTAGTTTTTACACACAAAAGTGTTTATGTGTCCTGAAGTACCTCTTGCTCATACACTTAACAATGTAATTACTGCATCATGGGATATGTGTAATTTCAGACTTATTAGACAATGATAACAGTTTCCCAAAGTATCTACTAATTTATGCCAGCACAGCAATGAATGAGAGTTCCTGTTGTTACACACACACACGCAATCATTCGACCTCATGAAACCTCTTCATCTGCGCCTATCAGATCATGTTAATGTCTCTCTTCCTCTAGAAAGGAGCTGTTCTCTGACACCCTCCCCAGACACAGTCTCTTCTATGCCACAGCTTTTGTGTCCTCCAGGGAGCCTTCTCCACTTCAACAAGCAACACCCCCTACCCTTCTCCCTTCATGGAATTTACATTCTAAAACATTACTTTGTCACTTACTCAAATAGTACAGATTTGGATTTTCTACCCACATACCTCAAGAGTGTATTTGAGATTTCCTTAATTTACCTAAACTATTGAAAGGCAAAAGTAATATTTACATATATTTTTTTTATTTCAAACAGAAAAAGTTACTTTATTCATTTTATTTTTAATCTTCACCTGAAGATATGCTTATTGATTTTAGAGAGAGAGGAAGGGAGGGAGAGAGAGAGGGAAAGAAACATCAATTGGTAGCTTCCTGTATGTGCCCCAATCAGGGACTGAACTGGCAACCTGGGCATTTGCCCTGATTGGGAATTGAACCTACAACCTTTCAGTTTATAGGACGACACTCCAACTGACAGAACTTCACTGTTCAGGGCCAGAACAAGTTACTTTTTAAAGTTAATTCCAGGTTGAACAGAGATTAAGAAAAAGTGTCGAAATAGCACAAATAGTGATTATCTGTATGTATACATATATAATTATGTATTATAATATAGAGAAAATATGTTATATATGTATGTTTTATGTAATTATGCACATATAATATACTTACATAATATATAATATAGTCATATTATATTGTATATATGTTTACTATGTAACATATAATAAACACACAATATAATATTATAATATAATATAATATAATATAATATATTATCTTTGTTATATCATTGTATACTATAAATAATTTATGAGTGGGTGTGTATCATTTATAAGAGAAAGATGAACAATAACTGTTTAATAGAACTGAGAGGAACTGATCAATTAGAAAACAGTTTGTTAATCGACCTTTATTTTAAATGAGTTCAATATAAAATCCATCTCAAAGGAGTAAATTTTCTGCATACTTTAGCAAATTTACTTAGAAATTGATTGCAAGTCTTTAAAGTGGAGAACAGCAATAAATGTGCAATATCCCAAATGGTTAGGAGCATTAATCTGTAATCACAAAGACCTGGGTCACAGTCAACCAGCCGATAGCTATGCTTCCTTGTGTAAGTTACTTAACTTGAACGAGTATGGCTTTCTCCCTGAAAAAGTGGGCATTTTGAAAAGGATGTAGTGTGGTATTCACAACTCCTAAGGCAAGTATTATTATTGTCTCATTTCATCCATGAGACAAACTAGGCTCATGGAGCTTAAAGGACATGCTTTGATCAAAAGCTAGTGACCCCTAGAGGTAGAACTGGATGTAAGATTCTCCATGTCTTTGCCACTGGGTCATGATGTTAAGACCTAT
The DNA here is from genome assembly GCA_004027735.1 of Carollia perspicillata. Classification (NCBI taxonomy): domain Eukaryota; kingdom Metazoa; phylum Chordata; class Mammalia; order Chiroptera; family Phyllostomidae; genus Carollia; species Carollia perspicillata. The sequence continues at coordinate 1,740 of PVKM010041446.1, forward strand.
TCTAAAACTCCTTAATATTTGACTGTTTCTACTTCATGTCTCAGCCTAACAAGCCTAAGTACACAAATAATGTATCCATTGCCCTTCATAAAATGGAAGTTTAGTACATGGTGGTGATAATAATAATGATGATGATGATGGTCATGATGATGGTGATGATGTTAGTGATAATGATAATAATAATGGTAATAGTGATGGTAATGGCGATGATGATGATAATGATGGTGATGATTATGATGGCAATGATGTTGATGACGAGGATGACTAGAAGATTTGTGCTTTTTTTTAGACCCAAACCCAAAATGATTGGGTTCTAGTCTCTGTTTCTAACTCAGTGACATATCTAAAACTCACACATCTTAATGACTCAAGCCTAATGCAAATCTTTCATAAGACTATGTTCTGCCCAAATGCAGCATTGGGGCTGGGATTCTATTTGTCGTCTACGTGTACATGTTTAAGTCCCTTGCATAGTGGCATGGGATTGAATATATTTTTACTTGGTAGCATAACCTCTGAGACACCTTTTATTGAATTCAGAAATTAAGAACTCTCCTTTTGTCCTTAGCCAGGTAGAATTCTCTGAAGGGTTTTATAAATAAAAGTAAAGGTGAACTTCTTGGTAGGAACTGTACATACTTGACACACAATTTTGATATTTCCTTCAGCGTGAATCTTCCAACTGCTTGCTCTTACTGGTTAATTCTCTTAAAGCCATATGTATAACTGAGGAAATATTCTTGCAGGGTTGATTTTGTAATAAAACATAAAGCAATTCAAATTGCCAATTTCTACTACTTATGCTGAAAGGCAATTTTTAAATCAGCCATTGCATGTGAATTGTAGTCTAAAAACTATTTTCACCAGAATCAAACTATTTAAAATTAGTGAATGATCCAAACCTTTCTACACAGAAAAAAGTACAAGTTATAACTGTGGTTTGGTTGAGAATTTAAAATAAGAAAAGAGAGATATCCTAGAAAAATCACTAAACCAGTAAAAACTTTCAGATTTGTTTCAACACATAAACAGTTTTTTTATTCATCCTCCTCCTCCTCCTCCTCTTCTTCCTCCTCTTCCTCTTCATCTTCTTTGTCTTCCTCTTCCACCTTTTTCCAAGCAACTTTAGCAGAACCCTTTGCTCCATCACATTTTCCTTTAGACTTATAGTCAGCGACATCCTTCTCATACTTCTCCTTCGGCTTTGCAGCCTTATTGTTGTAAGGCTGCTTTTCACTGTCACGTAAGTTATTCCACATCTAGCCCAGTTTCTTTGCCACATCTCCAATAGAGATGCCAGGGTTTGTGGATTTGATGCTGGGGTGGAATTCTGAACAGAATAGGAAGAATCCAGATGGTGGCCTTTGGGGGGCATTGGAGTTCTTCTTCTTCTTGCCTCCTTTAGCTGGCCCATAATCCTTCATTTCCCAATCATACCTTACTTTATCTGCCTTTGGCATCTCATCAAATTTAGATTTCTCTTTCCCCAACATTGTCTTCCACCTCTCAGAGCTCTTCTTGGGAAATTCTGCAAAATTGACAGGAACCTCTGGGTTTTTTCCTCTTACGTTCCTCTCTGTATGTCTGCACAAAGAAGGCATAAGCAGACATCTTGCCTTTTGGCTAATTAGGATCACCTTTAGCCATCCTTACTGTATTGTCTGCTAGTCTGGGCAGTGCACGGCATGATGCCAAAACTTTTACATTTTTAACCAGAGGTAACTCAAGAATTTTAACCTAGGGGAGGTGTATAGTTTGGCAAGGGCAGTGGGGTTTGCCTTGAAGTTGAATTAACTCACAGGCATACTTCTTACTCCGGTATTAATTTATTTAGTGTGGCTTGAGGCCCATGGTGAGTACTTGGGAGTTTGAAGCCCCCTGACTCGCCCCTTGGTTCAGCCTACATTTTATATTTAGGAATTGGAGAGTAAAGCGAAGTTCATTTGCTTGTACAGTTATTTAATCACTCCAAAATGACACATTGGTGCTGTCACCTGGCTATGGTAAGCTTGCCGTATTCAAAAGAAGTGGAGCTAAAGAGTAACTGAGCAGTTGGTGTTCTGCCAAGCTGAAAATAACATTTAACAGGCTTTTAATCTACTGTGTGGGTTATTGCCCTCATGAGTGCTGTTTTAGTCTACAGATTTAAAAAATTAGAACAAAGGATTGTTTTCACTTAGCATTCATAGCTGGTGGTGTTACCATTGTGGCCTTAGTAATCCAACAGAGGTTCTCTACCAAGTGCACCGTTTCAGTTTATCACATACACAAATGTGTCCTTATTTAAAAGTAAACAAGCAGAAATCCAGACAGGACACTATTTCATCAAAGCTGATTTTCAGAGGGAGACATGGATGGTGATGTCATTAAGCTTTGGAGTTCAGTTAATAGGAGAAAAATAATGGAGTAAAATGCAGACCAAGGGCAGGACCATACCTATTTTACAGCATTATATGCCCAGCACAGAGTGCTTAATAAACACTTGGGAAATGAATGAACGAATTAATTAATTAATGAAGAAATGGGTCCCAATGGGCTACTGAGAGGAGCATGATCATGTCACCCAAAAGTGCTGACAAGTGTGAACTCAGGCCCTTTAGTCCTCACCTAGTTCTTCTCTGGTGGCTCATGGAGATACAGAACATTTTGGCATGTTTCTCCTCTGCATCCTCCTGTGTTCATTATTCTGGACTGAATCTATCATGATCTAAAACTGGAATATGTGGACTTAATGCAAAAACAAACCTGAAGAAATCAACAAGCAATAGAATAAACTTACCATACAAGATGAATTAATAATAATAATAATAATAATAATAATAATAAAGAATTTAACTTTTTACCTTTTATCTGCACCACTTAATAATTTACAAAGTATTACACAAATATTTCCATATCAAATAGTGAAAAAAAATTCTATGATAGAAACTGGGTAGCTAGAAATTTGAAACCTGATTTTTTAACCTGGAGCAAATTTTATCACTTAGCCAACGTGTGCATTAGGCAATCACTGCTGCGTGGTTTGGAAGTTCTGATGAAGCATTTTTTAATCTACTGAACAGAACCAGAAAGCATCATGTCACGTAACTATAAAAATGTGCTTGCGGCCTGTCCATTTCACGCTGTGTTTTGGAAGCACATAGTATGCTATGGTTTGGCGAGACGACGTCAGGTCAAGTGTTTCCATCAGGCGTGAGCTCAGTGTCAGTAACAATCATGTCTACAGGTCTCCCGTGCCTCTTCTTGGCATGAAGCCCAAACACTTCCCTGCTTGTATAGAAGCCCTTGCTTCCTTTCTGAGCTCCCCTCCCTCATCCCAGCCCCAAGCTCCCTGTGATCCAGCTTTTGCCATGCCAAGCTTGTGTTCCCAGTGGTGGGAACAATTTTCCCTTGTTCACAAACTTATTTACTTCCCCAGTCCAGTCTCAGATGAACCCCATCACTGTGGAGAAGCCTTCCCTGACACTTACTCATCTCCCAGAGCTGCCAAAACAAAGTTCCACAATCAGAGCACATACAATAACAGACATTTATCCTCCCACAGTTCTGAAGGCCGGAAGTCCAAAATCAGGGAGGTGGCAGGTGCACACTCCCTCCAAAACCCCTAGGGGGGATCCTTCCTACCTCTCCTGGGGGCTTGCAGGCACCACCCCAGTCTCTGTCTTCATCTTCATGTGGTGTCCTCCCTGGGTCTCAGTCTGATCCTAAGGACACCAGTCATGTCAGGTCTGTGTCTGCACTACTCCACTATGATCTCATCCACATTAATTAATAGGTGAACCCAAAAATGCCTGAGTTGGAAATAGGGTCTGCAAGGACCCTATTTGCAACTAAGGTCATATTCTGAGGCACTAGTGGCTGGGAAATGTCTTCTTTGGGAGGACACAACTCAGCCTAGAGCACCCACTCTGTACACACCCCCTCCCATCGTTTTCATCGCATGACACCATGTTCCTTCTTGGTGAAGCACTTCCTACCACCCGGTGTATCTTGACCACTTTCTTATTTATCTATTTACTGTTTTGTGACATTAAACTGTAAGCTCCATGAAAATGAGAACCTTGTATGTCCTATTCTCTGCTCAGTTCCCAAAATCAAAAAGCAGAGATTCCATAAATAGAGAATGAATGAATTATGCTTTCATCACAAAATAAAACTTAACAATATGAAGGGCTAGTCGTATATGATGTTGGCAATATACAGAGATGTAACAATAGCTCATTTTGAAGCATTTTACAAATTAAAAATAGCTGTCTTGTGTCTTACCTCCTGCGTTTTTTACAGCAATCCAATTAGACTGTATGGGGCATGTTCTTCACTTTAGAACAAGGAAAGCTGAGACTCAGGGAGGCAGGTGAGTGGCTCAGCCATGAGCAGCAGAGGTGGAATGTGAGGACGGTCCTGTGACTCCACTAACCTCTTCCTTTCCTTTCCCCTCAAATTTTATCACAAAGCAGCTCATCTCATAGCGGGGTCGTGTGTACATAAGAAGAGATAAATGCATGCGGACCACTGGCTCAGGGTCGAGTGAGGTCCATGCAGTTGTTCCCAGGGCGGTGTTGCTCCTTCAGTCTGGTTCTGTCCATCCTGTTTTCCTTTTCTCTGAAAACAGCACATCTCAGTTTGGGACTTTTTCACTTCTTCACTCACGTTGGTTCTGCCAATTGTCAGGCAAAGTGATGACTGAAGGGACAAGATGTTGGACCAAAGGGTGAGCTTCCTGTGAGGACGCAGCACTGAAGACTTCTTTTTTCCTTGTTATCAGTAGTTTCTTAACAATTCGAGGGGCAGTGCAAGACAGCTTGGTGTCATCTGTTACATCTGAATAATTCATTTCTGTTGGACATATCCCCAGAAGAGAGATTTCTGGATCCTGTGGCAGTTCTCTTTTTTAAAATTTCTTAAGGACCCTTACTGCTGTTTGCCACAGTGGCTGCACCAGTCTGCATTCCCACCAACAGTGCACAGGAGTTCCCTTCTCTCCACATTCTCACCAACACTTATAATTTTCTATAGTTTTGTTGTTTTTCTTTTTGGAGAAGGCCATCCTAATGAGTGCAAAGTGATATCTTATTGTGGTTTTGATTTGCATTTCCCTGATGATTAGTGATGTTGAGCACATTTGGCTATCTTCTTTGGGAAAATGTCTAGTTTTTACTAAGTCTGCCCAGTTTTTAATTGAATTGTGACATGATAGTGGTGTTAGCTAATGCTACCAAGGCAAACATAATGCAATATATAAATATATCAAATCAGCATGTTGTACACCTTAAACTTACACAACATTAACTTTCAATTATATCTTCATTTTTATTAAAAATGGATACAAAATAGTTCTTAGAAAGAAGTTGCAAAATTACGAATACCACAGAAGGCAATTAATTTAGTCAAGTTCTTTTTCACTGTTTGTAACAGATATTAATTTATACTTCATGCTCCCATTCCTTAATCATATCAAACCCTTAGGTTTTAAACTTAGCATCCCATTTCCTGACTGACTGGGCACCCACTTCCCGTGATGGGAGGTACATATCAGCTTTGGAAACAGAAGAACCGGCATCAGCTCTTCATTATCTGATTTCAGTTTGTATATAACCTTTGATGAGCTATTTAACCAGCTATAAAAAAAAGAATAATAGCTATCTTGCAGGATTTTCATATAAATCATTTGAATCAATGCTTTTGAACATATCTTGTAAACAATGTTGTGCTTGCAGATACAAGATTATTTTAGCATTTAACTTACTATCCTTTATTATTTCTGCATAATCTATAACAGACTATTGCCTGCTCTTTCTTTTTGATGATTTTCTACCCTCCCCCAGACCCACAAAGACTGTTCTTCACTCACCAGCTCTTTGGCAACAGCACTTTTCACAGATGCGTTTCCATCCCGTGTGTCTTTCTGTTCCCGGGCCATTAGACCGTTGGCTGGCTAAGGAAGGGCAATATCTGAGCTACCTTTCCATTCATAGCAGCAGCGTGCATTAATAAGCCCTCACTATATGAATATGACATATATTTTAATTTAAATATCTATAATATTTTCTGTCTCATTTAGTATCACAAGGTATCACACTGAAGAGAGAGAAGCTGAGAGGGAATGTTAGTCATGCACTCTGTGCCTTTTGTCCGAATACACTAGAATCACCCAGTATTTTTTTCCATCCTAGCATTGCGTTGTTGTCTCTCCTTCCCAAATATTCTCTTTCTGGGATTTGAAAAGTGCTTGTTTGTGAAATTTAGAGTTTATCTTCTCTAAACACTGGTCATGTTTTTACCCCCCAAAATATTAGTTAGAAACCTCTGAGACTGACATTGTTGTCTTCCTTCTGCTAATACAAATAGAAAATTCTAAATTCATGGATTCATTATTACTACTAAGTCAGGGCTGTGGAGATACGTGTTCTTCTGAAATCAGAAAAAAAATACTACATCAGAGGATGCTTAGAGATATGAAAGGTGGGTTAGCACAGAAATGCCACCAGATGATGTAGCCCCATCTAAGTGTCATAATGTACAGAAGCTTCCAGAAATGCATGACCATTTCCAGCCCAAAGACACAAGGTCAGATGAATCTGTGAGTGTCCATGAGTAAACAAGAAGCTGGTCAAATGCCTTAGAGTTAAAATGTCAGGGAATAAATCTGGCTAAGGAATAAGCAGATTGGGAAACATTTGGCCACAATACCTCATGCAGCCCTGAGGAATCTGGAAGGGAGGAGGCTGACCGATGTGAGCCATAGTGGATGGCAGGGCCCTGGCAGGGGTCCTTGTGCCACAAAGCAGAGCAACCGTCTGCAACCCCGTAGACGATACCCTCCTATTTTTCTCAAAGGGGAGAGCAAGCATAATGTGCCCACCTTATCCCAGTTTGCTGACCAAGAAATCATCTCCTAAATGCAGGCCGGTCAGGCAGTGTCTTAAAGAACCCCAGAAATATTACAGCCTTTCCCACCAGACAGAAAGAGATAATCGATCCCTTATTTCTTGGAGAGAAATAAGAGGTTTATTTTCACAATCAGAGCCCTTTAGGACTGTGAACCGCAGAGAGAATAGGTATGCAGTGAGACGGGGGACACTCTGAACTTACATCTCCCCAGTACTACGGTCATCTTCTCTACAGCATAAGGCTAACTGATAATTGATGGGTCCCACGGCCTGACCATATCAATGACAACATGGTCTTGGAAAACGAATACATATTCGATGGGACCCCACAGTTTCCTTTAGTGGTATTTGGCCATTTGTCTATTTTTACACCAATTTGGTAATGCATTCCCTGAAAGGCATTCTTTAGGAGAAGTTTTAATTAAGATTTCTGCCTGCAGCAAATTGTAGGAACTGCCATACATCACACTGTAGCTACCCAGACACAGATCATTGGCCACTCAGACCGACTCATGTGCTGTGAACAAATATTACCATTTTCATTTTGCTGTGGATCATTTTTGAATATGATTAAAAAGGCAGCATCAACTGTAGGATTTTTGCATGCCCATTTTTTCACCACATCTGAGATAATGTGCATCTTTGAAATAAAGTATTTGCCTCAAAAGTCTATGACATGTTATAAATTATGGAATAGTCATGCATTTAAGAGAGATTTTAATATATATATATAAGTAATAGAATGAATCTATCAAATGATTTCATTAATCAAATGAAGGAACAAAAATATGACCTCCTCCATGCTGTCACAAAAGGCAAGATGTTCTTCTTTTTTATGGCCAAGTAGTATTTTATTGCGTAAATGTACCACTGCTTTTTTATCCACTCATCTACTGATGGGCACCTGGGCTGCTTCCAAACCTTAGCTATTGTAAACAGTGCTGCAATGAACATAGGCATGGATGGACCTGGAGGGTATTATGCCAAGTGAAATAAGCCTCTTAGACAAAGACGTGTACCACATGATCTCACTTATATGTGGAATCTAATGAACAAAATAAACTAACAAACAAGATAGAAACAGACTCATAGATACAGAGAAGAGACTGACAGCTGTCAGAGGAAAGGGGTTTTGGGGGTGCTGGGTGAAAACAGTGAAGGGATAAAACAAAAATATAAAAAAAACTCATAGGTACAGACTACAATATTGTGACTACCAGAGGGAAAGGATGGTGGAGAAAGTAAGGGGGATAAATGGTGATGGAAACAGACATGACTTGGGGTGACGAACACAATACAATATACAGATGATGTGTTACAGAACTGTGCACCTGAAACCTATATAATTTTATTAACCAATGGCATGCACTATGAATTCAATTTAAAATTTTTAAATTAAAAAAATGACCTTCTCTTATAATTTCTGTAATTTTTGAAAACTGAGGAGTTGCTATATTTATATTTAAATTCATACAATGAAAAGACTCCAATCTGCTGTAAATTCAACTCATTTCGTCCATCTGCTTTGTTGGTTGGTTGATTGGTTGGTTGGTTTTCCCTTCTTTCTCTCTGGAATCATGGCAAAGTCTTTGCTGGTAGCAGGGAAGTTTCTCTTAAACCATGGGGGAGAACTATTGTGATCACTTTTATTTTTCTGATCTTTCTTGATTCTGCAGAAACGTGAATCTGTACTTAGTACAAGCCTGAAAATATGAACTGAACAACAAACACCTTTTTGAACATTTCACATTCTTAAAATGCTCTTTCCTAAACTTTCCCTGTCATAGTATACAGGCATCCTTGTTCCTTTAAGTCTGACTGCATTTTAGAAAATTAGATGTCCCAACTGGAGTTTTGTGACCTTCTCTTGTGAAGTTAGAGTCTTTGTCAGAGCCTGGAGGAGGTCAGAGCCACTCACGGCCAGGCCACTGCTTCTGACATCCACTCATTAAATGGGCTATGAGAAAAATCCCCTGAGTTGGCCTCTCCCCTTGAGCGTTTGCACCAGAGAGTGTGTAGCTCACTGAATACTCATAATGTTATATTTTTTAAGTGTCGTGTATGTGTGTGTGTGTGAGTGTATGTGAAGAATATTTATTTAGTAAGGGGTTTACTTAGTGCAGGGCTTTTTGTTTGTTTTTTGCTTGACCAAATCATTTGCAATCAGAGCTGAAGCAATTTAAATGTTACAGTCTTCCTCAACTCTTCCTCCGCATCAGAATCAGCCCTTTGCCTGAGTCCCACCCGGTTATCCTATTTGATTTTGGAGGTTTTCTGCCCAGGGCCAGGACAAGAAAGTGGGGCTGAAATGCAGAGCACCCTCACTACGTGCAGCCACTACCCCTCAGCTGGAATCTCAGGGCTTCCAGGCCCATGACTCTGTGTCTATGGATTCTCCAGGTCATTCTGATATACTGTGAAGCAAAGGAGCCGCAGAAATTCTGGGTAGCAAAAACTACATGGTCTGTGGGGAAAAACTCTAACCATCATTAATATAATGAGACCAGTGTGCATGCCATCAATGTAACCTGGCAGCCAAGGAGAGTGAACTGGAATGCATACATGTAAGCAATGACGATTTCATTGTACTAGTCAATGGGGGTGGTAGATGCCACTGAGTGAGCATGTGTACTGTGTGGCTGTCACATTCAAAATAACCAAGCAAGTAGAGCAATGAATCTGCATCAAACATTGCGTTAAGCTTGCACATTGTGGAAACTATTTGGATGATTCGGAACTCTTCGAGGGACAATACAATGAGAGCAGCACCAATAAAAGTGTGGCACAAATACTTCAAAGGTGGTTGAGAATCTATTGAAAGTGATCCACATTCTGGAAGGCCTGCAATAAGCAGAACACCTGAGAATGTTGAATGTGTACAAACTGCAATCAACAAAGATCAGTAACTGACAAACAAAGATCAGTAACTGACAAAGATCAGTAACTGACAAACAAACAGTTACTGCAATCAGTAACTGACAAACAAAGATCAGTAACTGACAGTGAGAGAACTAAAAGCTGATCTGGGGATTCCAAAATCTACTGGCTTTTCCCAAAACTAAAATCACCTTTGGAAGGGAAGAGATTTTTATTGTCGATGAGTTTTAGGAAAATACAATGAGGCAGCTGATGGCAATCCAAAAAAGGATTTTGCAGAATGTTTTGAACAGTAGAAAAGACACTGGAAGAACTGTGTGATGTCCCCAGGTACCTACTTTGAAAGGGACAGAAGTGCCATTGTCCTGTGTTAAATAATATCCATCATCACTTTTGCACTGTTGCTTTTTCTTGAGGTCAATAATTATTCTGTGTACCCCATCTCTCTCAAAATAAGACAACAAAACACAGACCAAGGAAAATGTGGTCAAATGTCATCAGAAAGGCAGTCCTACTCGTTTAATATGCAATCAAATCAAATATGTATTATAAACCGAGGTAGGGTACTCCACTGGGCACTGACCAGTCCCTACAGACATTTGTGTGGTCAATCCTTTGATCTAAAGTTTTCAGAATTTTTATCTATATTTATAATACAATTTACCAGATGATTTACTTAGTTGTCCATCTAGAGTTACCTATGTGGGATATTAATGCTTTGGGATTTAATGAAAATATTGCAATATTAAGGAATTATATTTACCTTCTCCCAAAGAACAGATAAGATCTCTGTTATAATGTTAGCTAAAAAGTTTCAACTGGCTGCGACTGGTGTGGCTTAGTGGATTGAGTGCTGGCCTGCAAACCAAAGGGTCGCCAGTTCCATTCCCAGTCAGGGCATATGCCTGGGTTGCAGGCCAGGTCCCCAGTAGGGGACACATGAGAGGCAACCACACATTGATGTTTCTCTCCCTGTCTTTCTCCCTCCTTTCCTTTCTCTCTAAAAATAAATAAGTAAAATCTTTTTTAAAGCTTCAATTAGATGTGTGTTGGTGCTTAATACACATGCACTGGCACCATGCAGAACATATATACACACATGCATTGATGTTTCTCTTATAATTACAGTGTGAGATCAGTGGCCCGCTGACAAAGTTTGAAGTGACTTATTAGCAGATGTGGCACCTCCAGGAATTGTGCCTTTTCTCTCTTAAATAAGGCCTTCTATGTGCCAAAGAAATATAGCACCTTTGAGCTTTCATCAGCTGAAATAGATTTTAATTTCCTGCCAGCCCTCCTCAAACATCTAACTGCCAAAATCTGATGATACAGCCAGAGAGAGAGGGAAAGTCATATTTCTCATTGGACAAAACTTGAGGCTCCAAGCCAAGGCCAGCATTACACCCGTGTATCACATTGGAAGACTGGATTTTAAAGGGCTCCAGGCCTGCGGTGGTGATTGTTCCAGTGCATGCAAGGAGGACAAGGTGGTCACACGAACAAAGGAGATCTATCAACACATGTATTCTCACATCGAGCAGTTGTGAAAGCCCAGCCTTCAGTGTGGGATGCAGCACTATCCCGTGCCATCAGGCATGTGTCTTGATGAGGTGACAGCTCTGCAAGA
>PVKM010041447.1:0-13121 GCA_004027735.1 Carollia perspicillata
GGGGAGCACTGGGGGGGGTAGACTGGGATGGGAGTAAAAGGCAGAAAACTGTACTTGAATAACAATTAAAATAGAAACAAAACTTTAAAAAAATAAATAAATAGAAAAAGAGAAAGATGGTATTTAAAAGTTATACTTCCTTTTAGTTATATTAAAATTGAAACACCCTTGATGATTAAATCTTGACCTGTTGCCTCAGGCCCCCATGAACCAGAAGGAAAGCCTTATTCACTTCACTTAGCACATCATGCAGAAAGTTACATAGCCTACTCTATTTTACAGCCACTCCAGTTTTACTATTCTTGAAAGTTGCTAAATCATAATTTTAGTAAAAGGCAAAAGATTCATACAATCTGAAGAGAAACCAGAGTGTTTAATTATCATTTTAAAATCATGTTTTTTGTGTGTTTACTGGCAAAATGTGTTTTTCTCAGCTTGCCCACTTCCAAATTCTCCTGTAGTTCAGGAAAACAAATTACCTTTGGAATCACATATGCCTTTTTAGTGCACTGAATATGCAAGAAAACAGATGAGAAGATTTCGCTATATGTGGGAGTTCCCACAAGCACAGCACCTGCCCTGAACTGCTTTGTCCTTTAGACATTTGGCTAAATGTCATGAGCTTCTTTCCATTTTGGCAGTGGAATTTCCCCCTTCTTGGCCTTCCCTCCCAACCCCCACAGATATCATTTTTTTCACTTTTACCATAGTTCCAATACCTAATCACAAGTCCACCCCTTTACTCTCTTCCTTTTCTTTCTTTCAAGTTATCTCCTCCTAGCATAATACAGAATGGTGAACAGGTGAAACTATCATTTAAGTAACAACCAGCAAAATATTCACTCTAGACATTAACTTAGTGGACATTTATGGATAATAATATTTTTGGAAAAATTTTAGTACAGCTTATGGCTTGTTTTGTTTTTTGAAAGAAAAGAACTGCTGTAGAATGTTAATTTGAGCTTAAGTCTAAGGTATGCCAGTCCCATAAATAACATGTGACATGTTTTTTATTAATACATAAGAAAGGCAAATATATCATGTATGTCTAGCCAAAAGCTATTATAAAATATTTTAAGGTTCCATCTTTAGTTGTAATTTCTGGTAAGGAGATAAAATACAGTAAAAAGTAAGTTTTGTTGCTTATTGATAGTGGTAAAACTTATTCTTTTTAAGATTTTATTTATTTATTTAGAGTGAGGGGAAGGGAGGGAGAGAAACATCGATGTGTGGTTGCCTCTCACATGGCCCACACTGGGGACCTGGCCTGCAACCCAGGCATGTGCCCTGACTGGGAATCGAACTGGCGACCCTTTGGTTCACAGCCCAAGCTCAATCCACTGAGCTACACCAGCCAGGGCAAAACTTATTTTTAAAGTTCTTAAATAATCAAGCTTTTGAGTGAAACAATTTTTTTCATTTAATAACAAACTCCTAAGTAATGATGATGGTTTGATCAACACCTCTTATAGAATTAATTTCTTCCTCCCTCATACATCCTAAATGTTTTGTTTATAATGCTAATGTAAAGCTCCTCTTAAATTAAAGTGTGGCTATGTCTGTTACTCCAGTGTCACCAGCTAATTGGGATGCAGCTGCAGTAGAGCAGAAAGAGCAGTGAAGTCGGTACTGAATACCTGTATTACAATATCTGTTTTATTACTTAACAGATGTGTGACTTTCCTATCTTAATGATTCCTGAATTATGACATGAAGTTATGAAATTGTTTCATACATGGATTGGAAACTCAAAATATGTAATGTCTACACCATTTTAGTGGATGTGAAGATAAAGTATTTGAAATAAAAATACTTTGGACAAAAGGTAACCATAGACCTTGACAACTTACTTGAACTTCCTGAGACTTGTTGTGCCACCTATAAAGTAGATGCCTACCTCAAAGTATTGTTTAAGGATTAACTGAGATACTGTGTGTGAAGGAATATAGCTCAGTCACTGGAAAATGAATGATGTTAATTAATAATTACTTAGGCTGGAATGCTCCCCACCCCATTCTTCCCCACCACTCCCCCCCAAATCTCCAAAATTCAAACATTTTTCAAGAAACCACCCAAAAGTCACCACTCTTCAAAGCCTATCCAAATGACTTCAGTCTTTCGTTTAACTACTAGAGTTTGGTATCAGAAGAGACCTCGAAGTTTAAAATCAGAACTGCCATGTAGCAACTCCATGACGTTGGACAAGTTATTTATCGTCTCTGCACCTAGGTTTTCCACCTGTGAAATGAGATAATCATGGCACATATTTCTTAAGGTTATGAAGAATTAAGAGAGATATGTACATCCGAGTGCTTCACTTAGAAAGTCCTCTGTAAGTATTACACGGTAGGAATAAAAGTAGTAATAGAAAGTTTCCCTTTCAGTAAAATGTTAATAAAAATGCTTTCTAGAGTGTGATGAAGTTTTTATGCTAAAGTATTTTAAAATGTAATGATGAACAAATGTAAAGAATTGGTATACACGTTTAGATATTTGGGGCAAAGTTCAAACCTTTTATAGAATACGCCTTCCCTACACTGAGGGGTAGGTATGGATAATAATAGTCACTATTAATTAGAAGGAAGTAAAACCATAACATAAGCACCCCCGGATAAAAGCAGCAGCAGACCACAGAACAGTATTAAGACCAGCACCCACAGATCGCACCTCCATAATTCTTTGGAGTTCACCTCTAATGTCCCTCTTCGCTTAGAGCCGCGCAAGCGTACACTGAAACCCCCATCCTGTCTGCCGCAATACGCAGGCGCATCTCCTCAAGTCCTATCCCTACCATACTCCTCCTTCTCTTCATTTCGTTCCCCCTCCTCTTCCAGCATTTCAGCAGGTTCAGACTCTTCTACGTAAGGGTGGCGGGCGATCGAGACGTCACGTGATGAGCATCCTGCTTCCCAACATGGCGGAGTTCGACACCATCTCGGAACTGGAGGAGGAGGAAGAGGAGGAGGAAGAAGCGACAACGTCCTCGTCGTCGTCGCCGTCGTCGTCGTCTGTATCGGGGCCCGACGATGACGAGGAAGATGAGGAGGAAGAGGAGGAGGAAGAAGAAGAAGAGAAGGAGCAAGAGGAGGAGACACCGCCGCCGCCTCGCGTAGTGAGCGAGGAGCATCTGCGGAGATATGCCCCTGACCCTGTGTTGGTGCGGGGCGCCGGCCACATCACCGTGTAAGCGAGTGGGGATCATGGGGTTTTAAAAGACTGAGATTTGGAGACAGAGAAATGAGAAGGTGATCAAGGGGTTAGTGGAGTGGGGGAGGGCTCACTGAGGCATACAGTTAGCAAAGGGCACCTGCTGTAAATGGAGAAATAGAGGGAGACAGGTGTAAACGAAGTGAGAATGCAAATGTCATGCACCAATGCCTGGTAAAGAGTGAGCATAGGACAGGGAAATGATGGGTCTGGGAGCCAGAAGGATTAGACTAAGGGCGAATCTCCTTGTTTCTGTGTGTATGCTGGCAAGTGAATACTCTTTCAACTGCAGGATATATCAGAAGAGTCTTTGCTGCTAAGATTGGTGTCTGGTGGAATACGGTGACGGCTGTGACATGTGACCTGGTTTCTTCAAAACAGAAATATGATATATTTTGTGAATAATATAGAATTCCCACTCGCCGACATATTCATCCGCCCGTTCTTTCTATCCAGTCCTTATATGAATGAATGCAGTTATCCTTTCCACGTCTTGATCACCCTCACTCTGACTTTCTGTAAATATCACACAATTAGAAGAAGTTCAGGTGGAACATCAGCATGAAAAGTAGAAAGAGTAATGGCCTGAAAATGAGGACTCTTGGGTGTTAGTCCGAGCTTTGCTTCTTTCTGGCCCGATGACCTTGGTCAGGCTACTTCCCATTTCTGAGTTTTTCTCTCTATCTGTAAAATTAGGGTTTGGGGATAGATGGTTTCTAAAGCCTTTCAGCTCTGAGATAATTTAAGATACTTGCAAGAGATTTTTTTAATAGTTAATGCCCAAACATTAAGTATTAAAACGTTAAGTGTATATGGAAATTAGTCCCACAAAAGCCAAAGATGACTTCTTGAAAACTTAGGCACAGTGACTTTTTAAAAGACTGAAATCTTGAATATTTGAGAAAATAAAAGGGGGAACCTCATAGCATAGTAGTTGCAAAGCAAAAAAATTTAGTGGTTCTCTGGGCTTTGAAGACTGCTTTCTCATTTTTATGGTCTTTGGGCAGTAAATACTTGAAAATTTCAATATTGTGTTATGTTCATCCTCTTAACTATGCTATCTTCTTCTGCATTCTCAAAATACAGCTATTTTTTTACTATCAAGTCATACTGCATCTAATTTTGATAATGGCTTCCCTAGCCCCTTTGACTTTCACCTGAATTTATATTATCTCAACTAGTTTGCCATAATATGCACCACCTCCCCCTTTCATGTTAGTTTTTAATTTTAACATGTTCAGTATTTTGATTTCAATGCTTTTGTGTTGCATGAAATAAGAAAGATTTTTAAATTGTGGAAGAATTTGGGAACATTTTTAGATCTGCTTTTTTGTTAGGCAGTTTTAACAGGGTTTTGTTTCTGTTTTTGTCCAAGAATGTTATTGACAAACTACAATGACTAGATGCTAGCTTTCTGAAATGTTTTTACTTTCATACCTTTCATCACTAAAGAAACACTTTTTTACTCAAAATAAGTACAATTCTGGCACAAAGTTTTCTTTTGTGCATATTATTTCACACTACTGAACATTTCTGGTTTTTATTCCAAGCCATATTTTATATTCTAGCACTCCTCCCCTTCATTATTTTTTTAAAATTCAGAGAGCAGACAAGAAGCAAGAAAACAGAATTTTAGTTCTTTGAAACTTATTTGTGGTTCCTTTCTACTCTTCAAACAACCATGGTAAAGTACCTACCAACCTATTTGTAATTAAAAGGAAAGCACTGACACTTGCCATGCCCAGGACCTTGTCATAGGTATAATGTCCCACCCAGATTAAAAATTCCAGAATTAGGCACTGGCTGGTGTGGCACAGTGGATTGAGTGCTGGACTACAAAGCAAAGAGTGGCTAGTTCGATTCCCAATCAGGGCACATGCCTGGGTTATAGGCCCAGTCCCCAGTAGGGGGCTCTTGAGAGGCAACCACACATTGATGTTTCTCTCCTTTTTCTCCCTCCCTTCCCCTCTCTCTAAATTTTTTTTTAATCTGGAATTAAGAGTGTGAAGTAGTGGTGCTGGTAGCAACTGTTGGTATTAATTGAAGCCAAAACCTGAAAAGCAGCACACCGGTAATTGAATTGTTAACCAATGCATATAGTTTGGAAAATTATTTTGTATTGTACATATTCTCTCATCATTTGATGTCAAATGTCTGGGATTTGAAAACAATGAAATGTTTAGGAGAAAGTTTAAATTGATCTGAAATTCTTTCAGTGGTAGGAAAACCTTCATTATAACAGGTCAGGTAAGACCCTTAGAAAGTAGTTAATCTAATTCTGAGACATCTAAAATACCAGCTTCTGTTTAATTTTTTTCTGGCATGGGAGTGTTAGAGTTCCCCTATCTAAATAAAATATTTTTTATTCTCTCCCACCTCCTTCTCTTCCATTCTTTGTGCAGTCATCTATTTTATGATGACTCTTGGCTCTCAAAATTTAAGCTTTGAAAAGAAACAATCACTTCAAACTTCATTGTATCTTAAACCCAGCATTTTCCGTCCTCATATTGGCTGTGTAATCCAGCTGCCCCATTTCTGACCCTGATACCACCAAATCCTTATGTCATTTTAACTCTTCCTCCTCCAACTGTCCTATGTCAGTCAGTCTCAGAATTATGTCATCATGCATTTTGAAATGTCTATTAGATTTTTTATTTTATCCATTCTACTGGCACCACTCTAGTTGGGGTTGCCATCATCTCCTGCTTGAATTATTGCCAGAGACTGCCACCTGTCCCCATTCCAATCTACTCTGCATGCTTGTGCCAAACTAATTTTCTTAAAACACAGTTTAATCATGTCATTTTCCTGCTGAAAAACCTGCATTGGATCTTAATTAGGTCTGAATTCCTGTGCTCTCTTCCTCCAAACTCGAAGGTCAAGGAGTCTCTCCACTTGTCCAAAGCTCTTCCCTCCACTTATGCTTTTCATACCCTTCTCTTGCAGCCTCCTCCCAGATATTGCTCCATCAGGAAGACCCCATCTCTCTAATATTATGACTCTATGCCTCTCTACTGGCTCAGCTTGTAAACACATTAAGAGTCTAATTTTGAAAAAATGAAATAAAACAAAAGGTTTCCTAGACCTACATTCCCTTCTACCTACTGTCTAGTCTCCCTTCTCCAAATTTCTTTTTTTTTAAGGTTTTATTTATTTATTTTTGGACATAGGGGAAGGGAGGGAGAAAGAGAGAGAGAGAAACATCAAAGTGTGGTTACCTCTCGTGCTCCCCCTACTGGGGACCTGGCCCACAACCCAGGCATGTGCCCTAACTGGGAATCGAACCAGCAACCCTTTGCTTTGCAGCCCAGCGTTCAATCCACTGAGCCATGCCGGCCAGGGCCAAATTTCTTAATACTAGCTACATTCACCATATCTATTTTCTCTTCTTCCCTTTGTAATCTGGATTTTACTACCATGATCACAGATGAACTGACCTTAAGATCATCATGACCCTCTTGTTGCTAAATTAATGGGCAAATTTTATTCCCTCTTTCTGGTCCTCATGGCTGCATATGACACTTATAATGACTCCCTCTTTCTTGGAGGCTTCTACTCTGGGGGTCAATAACACACAGGCTTTCAGAGGCAAGATAGGTCACAGAAAATGATGCAGCATGAGTAATGATGGGGCCTTACTTGAACTGGAAAATGTGCTTTGCCTAAAGGTATTTAAATTCTAATTAAAAAAGAAAACATTTTTCTATCCAAACAAACCCAGGAATTCTTTGCCCACTTCACTCTCCTTGTTCCTGTATTTTTCTGACTATACCTGTCTCATTCATGGGCTTCTCTTCCTCTCTTGCCCCTTGAATATTAGTGATCTCTTGCATTTTGTTCTCAGCCTTCTATTATTCTCATTCCTTACTCTCCCTAGATGGTTTCATCTTGACTCTCATGGTTTCAATTATCCGATATCTCCCAAATATGTATCTCTGTACCAGACTCTCTGCTCAGACTCTTATCTGGTTTTCCCCACCTTATGGCCCACTGTGATCTTAAATTCAACATAGTCAATGCAGAACTCATTTCCCCCACACAAACACACACCTATCCCAGCCCCTCAAAAAAAAAACCCTAATATTTCTGTATTCTCCATCTCAACTAAATGTACCTCCACTGATCTCATTATTCATCCTTGGCTCCTCTTTCTCACTCACAATTTTCACGACTAGACAATCAGAAGTATTAACAATATATGACCAAAACTATTCTTCTCTGTACCACCACTTCCTGATTCATACCTCTTTCATCACATTAACTAGTCTTCTTGCCTTCATCTTTGTCACATTCATATCCATCCCCAGCCTGCTGCTAGACTAAGACACCACTTTCCTGCTTGACTATTCTGTTTTCCCTTTACTTGTAGGATACAATCTAAGCTCTATGACATGGCATATTGAACTGAACCCTGCTGATCTAAGAACCTAATCTCCTGACATTTCCATTTACTGCTTATCTTTTCCTGTTCATAGCATGCGGTTTCTTACCTCTTTGCCTCTAAGATGGGGCCTTCATCTAGTATTCTAGTACCCACTGTCCTCACCCCAGCTTTCCATATGTCTCCAACTCCTGGAAGTCTTCTCTGCCCCCACTAAATTGTAAGCTACAATGGCAGGAACAATTTCTGTTTCCCTCTGAATCCTCAGCACCTGCCCTGGAGTAGACTTTCAATAAAAATGAGTTGAATGAATATTGGTTCACTTCAGTAGCACTCTATATTGATTCAGATAGTGCATACTGTATTATAGGCCCTCAACAAATACTAGTTAGTTGAATCACACTATGGAAAGTATTTGTGTTTCTGAGCATAGGTATATATGGATACAATAATATCACCAGCAATGGGACGGTATGGAATGACTGTACTTCTGAAAGCTTTGTTAAGCAAACCCTTATGTACCAGAATACCCATCAACTTGTATCTTCCTAATATATTGGCTTTCTAGTTACTTTAACAAGATGCTAATCTTTTAATATACAATCAATTATAATTTCTTAAGAAGTAGAATGACCTAACCACACTAATTGTAATTCCAATTCTGAGATAATGATCATAAATGGAAATTTAGGGGTCTTTTTCCAAGTTCCTCCCAAAAAACATGGTTAAATTAACTCCCACAAATTTGAGGTTCTAGAAACAGAAATAATGAAATGTTTCTTGGAAGTATGAAGTGTTTCTGAGTAATATAATCTAGTAACTATCACTTTTCTTCATATTTTTAAGGTAACTATTTGGATCCAATGTATTGAAACACAAAGAAAATTCTTTATCATGAGTTTTTTTCCTATTTGTAAGCATTACCACACTCTTTATATTACTTAAATATATAGATATTTACCCTTGATAGTACATCTCTGTGTAGAAGTTAGAGATGATAGGTTACCAATCCTCAGATATTTATAAAATTGTCTCATTAAAGTTAATCTAAAAGAGCTGAAGTGATTAAATACAGAATTGAAAAGAGCCAAATTTACCAAACAGTACATTTCTGCAAAAACTTAGTGAGCACTATAAATATTAATACTTCTTAAATCAGTGAATGGAATGCCTTTTCTGTTAATAGCTCTCTCTGAGGAATTACAGTGACATATTGTTAATTTGTGTTTGTGTAATGTAAATATTTTATAACATTTTAGACTTTGAGAATACTGACACTATGGTAACACTTTCCATCTTACAGTGTGGCAAGACATGATTGTTTCCATATGAGAGATTAGATTTAGCAATACTTTTTGAAATTCTCTGAATCATATGAAATAAATTTTTATTTTCCTTGGTATGGTAAATAAAGTTCAGCACACGTGCTTCAGAATCAGTGTTACTATAAGTGCATAGTTTTCCAGTTAAATCAAGTTTGTTGTTAGCAGAATTTTATTATGCTTTGATTTCTTTTCTTAAACAGCCAGAACACATGAACTTTAATTTGTGCAAGGTTCTAAAAAACTGCTATATAGGCATTTTCAAAAGGATTAAAAACAGTGAGGGGTATAGGGAGGGAGGGAAGGACAGCTAAGAGGACCCATCCTTCTTTGCTTTAATTTCCTTTACTTTAAAGAATTGTCTAAGAAATTAAAATTTGGAGCATTGAAGACATTTGACAAATAAAATGCAATCATTAGGAGCCACCAGCTGGGACTACCTAAAACACATAATAGGCTCTATATTTAATGAAGCCAATAAAATGACAGCATGAGCAGTTCCCAAGTGCCTGTTTGCCTCATGCTGAAGAACCCCCACATCTTGGCTAATATCTGTCACTAATCAGTAATGGGTAGATGCACTTGTCTGACCTCTGTGGACTCACAGTTCTTAACTTAATGGTTTGTTAATGAAATAGCTAAGGTTTTTATTCAGCAGCAGCCAATTCAGCATTTTTTAATAGTGACTAAGTGAAATGTTATGCTTAAGGTTATTTGAGTTAAGTAGTCTTTTTAAGTGCTGCGTATCTAATAAAGAAAGTTAAGGAGGAAATCCCTAGTAGTCAAGAAAAAGATTGCTGCTTCTTTTTAGCCAAAATTATGAAAGTGTATTGGGCCTACTTTACCTATCTTTATACCTTTTTGAAGTAGATATACGTAGCCCATAAAGGAATATTTTAAGAAGTAAAATGATACTTTTCTTACAATTTCTAATATACTTTGTATATTTTAGAAAAAAATCTCTTTTTATATTAGAGTAGAAAATTGGTAATGTGACTATAGCAAGTATTTCTTGAGAACTTGAGCACTGGGCTAAGCACTTTGAAGAATATGAGAAAACATAGTACAGGACTTGTTTTACAAAGTTAACAGGAAAATTGCCTTTAAGATATTGATGTGTTTACAGGAACAAGTATAAAGGACACATGGACAAAAACTAGCAGGGGTGGAAATGGGAGGGAGGTGGGGAGCACTGGGGGTGGAATGGGATGGGAGTAAAAAGCAGAAAACTGTACTTGAACAATTAAATAAAAAATATATTAAAATAAAAAAAGATATTGATGTGGAACACCAAAATAAAAATAAATTTATTAATTGTTGAATTGTATGGTACATATTAGAAGTGTCTGTGAGTGTTCAGAAAAGGGGAGATTCCATAAAGGTTTGAACATTCAAGGCACTGGAACTTGACTTGAACCTTGAAGTCTGCACAGGATTTAAACTAGGGAGAGGAAGCAAGAGGAATCACATGAACAAAGATGAAAGCCAACATAGAAGTGCCACTGGAAAGGAAGGAATCATTATGAGAATTATTTCAAAGGATCAAATAACAGGAGTTGGAACTACCTGAATACAAGTAACATGCAAAAAACAATATCGTAGTCTAGGTTAAAGACAATCAATGTGCCATTGATGGAGATGAGGAATTTGAAAAAGGCAGCCAGTTCTGATAAAAGATAACATTTAATTTAAGACATGTTTGACTTGTGGTATTACCATTTTGTAGCAATATATCCAAATGGAAACTTTCAGTATGCACTTAGAGATTAGACACTATAGCATGTTAGAAAATATAATACTAGAGATACAGATTTGATGGGTCTTCAGCATAGAAGTAATTGTAAAAGCTATTAAATATAGATAAACTGTTGTAGCTTCCTTAGAAAAACAAGTAGATAACTAAAAGCTAAATTTGGGGAAAAGGCAGAAGTGTTACAGGAAAGTGAAAGAATGGAAGAGTGTGATCAACAGTATCACAAGCTGCAAAGTCAAGGGGAAAGTTCTGAGAAAAGGACATTGAATTTAACAACAAATAAGACAAGGTGAACTTGTTCCGAATGAATAAAAGGTTGTTTTCAGTAAAGTGACAACACCACAAGTCTAAATTTCAAAAGGCTAAGAAATAAGAAAGGGGGATATTAAGGAAATGAAAACGGTGAGAAAGAAGGTTCATTTGTCTTGTGATAAATGCAAAGAGAGAATAGTAAAGCTAAGAATTTTTTTAAATAATAGAAATATTCGACACACTTTGGAGGATAGATATATATCTGTCTATATCTTCTACATATCTGGTATCTAGTAAAAGAATGGCAGCTAGGAAAAGTTAAAATGGCAGCAATCTAATGGAGGTAGAAACATGTTATTGACATTGTACCTAAGAAGCATTTACACAAGATAAAGGAAATAGACCTCTACTTTAAAATGTATCATGTCTATTTTCTGAAAGTGAAACCTGTATATATTCCACAATATGAATTTACTCTTTGTGGAATAATAAATTATATCTTTT
Source organism: Carollia perspicillata (assembly GCA_004027735.1). Classification (NCBI taxonomy): domain Eukaryota; kingdom Metazoa; phylum Chordata; class Mammalia; order Chiroptera; family Phyllostomidae; genus Carollia; species Carollia perspicillata. The sequence continues at coordinate 11,420 of PVKM010041447.1, forward strand.
GACTAGTGATAAAGTTACTCTTTAGCTAAATATGATTTAAATGAAATATGTTTCTTGCTCTATTAAATATTTGTCATATTATTATTGATTGCTGGGTTAGTACATAATTGAAAATATATATTTAATACTAGAATGTCAGTTTCTCAAACAGCATATTAAAGTTCCATAAAAATTCATGTTCAGGGTATACAATCTTGTTTTTTAAGTTTGGCTGTGCTCCTGTATCTATGTATAGATTTAAAGGGAATGTTATTATGAGATTATGTTCTCATTGCATATTGTACTGACACCTGGGGAAATAATGAAATATTTTTTAATAAAGTTAAGTTCTGTTTTCAATTGCTAATTAATTTTTTAAACTATTTAAAAGTAAATCAGTAGAATTTGTTGTTATAAAATACATTTAAACATACATGTATGGTACATTTATGCACAGATATGTGCCTTGCTACTAGATCTTAATGTAGAGTTTTTGTTTTTAAGACTGGCTTCTGTCTTTGAAAAGAAGCTATTACCATATTAATACAAGGAGAGTATAATATTCCTACATAGAGTTTTAATAGGACATTGGATTCTTAACATCTTTAAAGTGATCCTAAGACCAAAGTGCCATAAATCAGTTAAATCAAACAGTATATAGCAGGCTATTATTCAACAGACTTTTATTAAATACCCCCTAAGCATGATGGAAGATAGCAAAATAAACAGTAGTTTTTGTTTTCCAGGAACTTAATATAGGGCAAGAAGAACTTGAAAGATTGGCAGTTGAATTTTGGTACACACCTTACTAGCTATGTAACTTTGGGCAAGTCATTTAATTAAGTAGTTTTCGAAAAAAATTTGAGTGTCAGCTTCCTTGTCTGTAAAACCAGGATAACAATACCTCTCTTGCAGAGTTGTGAAGTCTAGAAGTAGTAGTGTATTGACCTAGCAGAGTATCTAATCCATGGTAAGTCCATAGTTACTAGTAACTGTTAACTATTATTGCCTACCTCACAAAAGGTTGACAATAAATGTTAGTATCTTTTCCTTTTTGCTTACAACCAATTAATCACTAACATAAAATTGTAGTCACTATGATGTATCATCTAGCATGCAGGAAGTGACCTTTGTTATGCCTTCTGAAATCAACAAGTATGTGAAGGAAGGCTTATAAAATTCATTTTGACTTCCTACTACAGATTTCAATAAGCGTACTTGAAGAGATTCAGAGCTTTCAAGGCTGGCATCTGTTTTCTTAAAATGGGTTGAATATATACATAAAGGCCATTGATAATGATCAACCTTTGAGTTTCTCAATAGCAACTATTGATTACAAGTTGTCGATGTCTATGATTCCAAAGGTCTTATTAGTTTTTATTAGGAAAATTTTCTTTTTTTTAATCTAATTCTGTTCATTTATTTATTTTATTTTTAAATATATTTTATTGATTATACCATTACAGTTGTCCCATTTCCCCCCTTCATTCCCCTCCACCCTTCATATCCCCTCCCACCCACACTCCCCCACTTTAGTTCATGTCCATGTCTCATAAGTTCTTTAGCTTCTACATTTCCCACACTACTATTGCCCTCTCCCTGTCTATTTTCTCCCCACCGTCTATGCTATTTATTCTCTGTACCTTCTCCCCACCCTCCCACTCCCCTGTTGCTAACCTTCCATATGACCTCCAGTTCTGTGGCTCTGCTCCTGTTTTAGGTG
>PVKM010041448.1:0-13123 GCA_004027735.1 Carollia perspicillata
TGAAAACACATGTTGGGGTTGAGGTGGAAAGTTCATTGGAGAAGCCAACGGGGTCCTAGAACCTAGACAAACCCACCACCCAGGAATCAGCACCAGAAGGGCCCAATTTGATTGTGGGTAGCAGGAGAAGTGACTGAAAACTGGCAGAGAGTGGAGCAAGCGGCATTGTTCCCTCTTGAGCCCCTCTCCCACATACAGCACCACCACATAGCAACATGGGTTGCCCCACCCTGATAAACACCTAAAGCTCCTCCCCTTACTATGTAATAGGCACACTGAGACAAAAAAAAATGGCCCAAATGAAAGAACAGATCAAAGCTCCAGAAAAAATACAACTAAGCAACAAAGAGATAGCCAACCTACCACAGTTCAAAACATTGGTAATCAGGATGCTCACAGAATTGGTTGAATATGGTTGCAAATTAGAGGAAAAAGTGAAGGCTATGCTAAGTAAAAAAGAAAAATGTACAGGGAACCAACAGTGACAGGAAGGAAACTGGGAGTCAAATCAGTGATGTGGATCAGAAGGAAAAAAGAAACAACCAAACAGAAAAGAATGAAGAAACAAGAATTCAGAAAAAATGAGGAGAGGCTTAGGAACCTCTGGGACAACTTTAAACATTCCAGCATCCAAAGCATAGGGGTGCCACAACAAGAAGAACAAGAGCAAGAAACTGAAAACTTATTTGAAAACATAATGAAAGAAAACTTCCCCAATATGGCAAAGGAAATAGACTTCCAAGAAGTCCAGGAAGCTCAGAGAGTCCCAAAGAAATTGGACCCAAAGAGGAATACATCAAGGCACATCATAATTACATGAGCCAAGATTAAAGATAAGGAGAGAATCTTAAAAGCAGCAGGAGAAAAGGAGACAGTTACCTACAAAGGAGTGCCCATAAGACTATCAGCTGATTTCTCAAAAGAGACCTTACAGGCAAGAAGGAGCTGGAAAGAAGTATTCCAAGTCATGAAAGACAAGAACCTACATCCAAGATTATCCAGCAAAGCTATCACTTAGAATGGAAGGGCAGATAAAGTGCTTCCCAAATAAGGTCAAGTTCAAGGAATTCATCATCACCAAGCCCTTATTATATGAAATGTTAAAGGGACTTATCTAAGAAAAAGAAGATTAAAAATATGAACAGTAAAATGACAACAAACTCACAGTTATGAACAACTCAACCTAAAACTAAAACAAGAACAAAACAAACTAAGCAAACAACTAGAACAGGCACAGAATCACAGAAATTGAGATCACATGGAGGGTTATCAGTGTTGGAGTGGGAGGGGAAAAGAAGGGGAAGGGTACAGAGAATAAGTAGCATAGATGGTAGGTAGAAAATAGATGGTGGGAGGTTAAGAATAGTGTAGGAAATGTAGAAGCCAAAGAAGTTATATGCAAAACCCATGGACATGAACTAAAGGGAGGGGAATGCAGGTGGGAGGGGGTGTGCAGGGTGGAGGGGAATAAAGGTGGGAGATGGGACAACTGTACTAGCACAATCAATAAAATGTATTTTAAAAAATAAACTGCCTTAAGAAGAAATAGAGAGGAATACAGATACAAAGGGGAGAAATGGCAATGAGTAATTATCTATCAATAATAACCTTAAATGTAAATGAATTAAATGTTCCAATCAAGACTTAGGATAGCTGAATGGATAAGAAAACAGGAACCACATATACACTGCTTACAAGATACCTATCTTGGAACAAAAGATGTATAAAGGCTGAAAGTGAAGGGATAGAAAAAATATTCCATACAAATGGACATAAAAAAAAGGCTGGGGTAGAAATACTCATATCTTACAAAATAGGCTTCAAAACAAAGGCCACAACAAAAGACAAAGAAGGTCACTATGTAATACTTAAGGGTGTAGAGCATCAAGAGGATATAATTCTTGTAAACATATATGCACCCAATATAGGTGCATATGCACATAAATATACAAAGAAAATACTGGAGGACACCCCACTGTCAACAATGGATAGATCTTCCAAACAAGAAAAAATCAACAAATATTGCAGCATTGAATGACACTCTAGATCAAATGGACTTACAGAACATATCAATTTTTATGTAACATTTCACCTCAAAGAAGCAAAATATGCATGCTTCTCAAGTGCACAGGGATCATTCTCAAAGATGGACCACATGATAGGACAAAAAACAAGCCTTAACAAATTCAAAAAGTTGAAATTATATCAAGCATCTTCTCAGATCATGATGGCTTGAAACTGGAAACCAACCTCAAAAAAACTTCAAAAGCATTCAAATACATGGAGACAAAATAACATGTAATTAAATAATGAATGGGGTAACAATGAGATCTGGAAAGAAATCAAAAAGTATCTGGAAACAAATGAAAATGAACACACAACAACCCAAAACCTACAGGGCATAGCAAAGACAGGCCTGGGAGGGAATGTCATAGCAATACAGGCCTAATCAAATATTTAAAAATCTCAAATAAACAACCTAACCCTGCATCTAAAAAAACTAGAGGAACAACAAAAACAAAGCCCAGAGTGAGTTGGAGGAAGGAAATAATCAAGATAAGAGCAGAAATAAGTGACATAGAGACTAAAAACAATTCAAAAGATCAATGAATCTAGGAGCTGGTTCTTTGATAAGCCAACCAAAACTGACAAATTGTCAGCCAGACCCATCATGAAAAAAAAGAGAGAGGATCCAAATAAATAAAATCAGAAATGAAATACATAAGTAATAACTGACATCATAAAAATACAAAGGGTTATAAGAAATTACTATGAACAACTATGTCAAGAAATTGGATAACCTGGGTGAAATTGATAAATCTCTAGAAACATACAGTCTTCCAAAACTGATTCAGGAAGAAACAGAAAACCTGAAAAAACCAATAGTAACTAGCAAAATTGAAGCAGTAATAAACTCCTGACACACAAAAGCCCTACACCAGATAGCTTCACAGGTGAATTTTGCCAAACACTTAAAGAACTAACACCTATACTTCTCAAACTATTCCAAAAAATTCAAGAAGTGGGAAGACTTCCCAACTCTTTTTATATGGGCAGTATTATCTGAATCCAAAAACCAGGGAAAGACACAACAAAGAAAAAGAAAATTATAGGCCAATATTTCTGATGAATATAGATGCTAAAATCTTCAAGAAAATACTAGCAAATCAGATCCAGCAATATATTAAAATGATCATAGACCATGATCAAGTAGGATTTATTCCAGGGATGCAAGGATGTAAATATGATACATAACATAAACAAAATGAAAGAAAAAAATCACATGATCATGTCAACAGATGCAGGAAAAGCATTTGATAAAATCCAGCATCCATTTATGATAAAAATGCTCAGAAAAATGGGAATAGAGGGAGTGTACCTCAACATAATAAGACCATATATGAAAAACCTACTGTCAACATCATAGTCAATGGGCAAAAACTAACAGCATTTCCCTTAAGATCAGGAACAAGACAAGGGTATCTGCTTTCACGATTATTCAACATAGTGCTGGTGGTCTTAGCCACAGCAATCATCAAGACAAGAAATAAAAGGCTTCCAGATTGGAAAGAAGAAAGTAAACTGTCTTTGTCTTTATTCACGGACTACATGATAGTGTACATAGAAAACCCTATAGGCTCCATCAAAAAGCTACTTGACCTAATAAATGAATTTGGCAAAGTAGCAGGATATGAAGTCAATATTCACAAATCAATGGCATTTTTGTACACCAACAATGAACTATCAAAAAGAGAAAACTAAGAAAAATTTCCATTTACTATTATAAAAATAAATAAATAAAGTACCTAGGAATAAATTTAACCAAGGAGGTAAAAGACCCATACTGGGAAAACTATACAACACTAAAGAAAAAAAAATGAGGAAAATACAAATAAATGGAAGCATATACCCTGTTCATGGATAGGAAGAATTAACATCATTAAAATGTCCATACTACCTAAAGCAATCTATAGATTCAACACAATTCCTATTAAAATACCAATGGCATATTTCACAGATCCATAACAAATATTCCAAAACTTTATATGGAAACAAAAAAGATCCCAAATAATCTCATCAATCTTGAGAAAGAAGAAGAAAGTTGGAGGGATCACAGTACCTGATATCAAACTATATTACAAGGCCACTGTAATCAAAACAGTCTGGTACTAGCATAAGAATAGACACATAGATCAATGGAACAGAACAGAGAGCCCAGACATAAACCCATGTCCCTATGGTCAACTAATATTTGACAAAGGGGACTCAAGCATAGAATGGAGTAAAAATAGCCTCTTCAATAAATGGTGTGGGGAGAACTGGACTCATAAATGCAAAAAATGAAACTAGGTCACCAACTTACACCATACATCAGCATACACTCAAAATGGATAAAAGATTTAAATATAAGTCATACCATTAAAATCCTAGCAGAAAACAAAGGCAGTAAAATTTCAGATATCCTATGTAGCAATATTTTTGCCAATATATCTCCAAAGGGCAAGGGAATCAAAGGGAAAAATAAACAAATGGGACCACATTAAATTAAAAAGCTTCTGCACAGAAAAGAAACTATCATCATAATGAAAATGGGACTGACTGCATGGGAGAACATATTTGCCAATGATACATCAGATGAGGGCTTAATCTCCAAAATATATAAAGAACTTGTGATTCAACAGTAGAAAGACAAACAATCCCATTAAAAAATGGGCAAAAGAGCTGAATAGATACTTCTCCAAGGAGGACATACAGATGGCCCATAGACATATGAAAAAATGCTCAACATCATTAGCCATCAGACTAATACAAATTAAAACTACACTGAGACCCATCAGAATGGCCACCATTAATAAGTCAGCAAACAACACATGCTTACTAGGATGTGGAGAAAAGGGAAACTTAGTTCACTGTTGGTGGTAATGCAGACTGATGCAACCACTCTGGAAAACATTATGGAGTTTTCTCAAAAAATTAAAAACAGAACTGCCTTTTGACTCAGTGATTCCATTGCTGGGAACATACCTTAAAAATCCCAAAACACCAATTCAAAAGAATATATGCACCCCTATGTTAATGGCAGTGCTATTTATAATAGCAAAGTGTTGGAAATAGCCTAAGTGCCCATCAATAGATGAATGGATTAAAAAACTGTGGTACATTTACACAATGGAATACTATGCCACAGAAAGAAAGAAGGAATTCTTACCCTTTGTGATAGCATGAATGGAACTGGAGAGTCTTATGCTAAGTGAAATAAGCCAGTCAATGAGACACAAATACCATTTGATTCCACTTATAAGAGGAATCTAATGAACAAAATAAACTAATGAGCAAAACAGAACCAGAGACATGGAACATGGAACAAACTGATAGCTGCCAGGGGAAAGTGGGGTGGGGCGGAGTAGTGAAAAGAAGCAAAAGGGACTAGTCAAAGAACATATGTAAATGACCCATGGACATGGACAATGGTGTGGGGATTGACTGTGGGGGGAGGCAAAGGGGAAAAAATTGGAACAACTGTAATAGAATAAACAAGAATAAAAAATTATGTACTATCTAGACTATGAAAAAGTGTAGTGTATATGTAGAAAAAAATATTATTTGGCCTTAAAAAGGAAGAAAATTCTGATGCATATTATAACCTGGATGAAAGTCAGACATTACCGATGCATATTATAACCTGGATGAAAGTCAGACATTACCCTGAATTAAATACTACAAATATATGATTCTACTTATATGAGGTACCTAGAGTAGTCAAATTCATACAAAAAGTAGAATGGTGTTTTCCAGGGACTGGGATTAGGGGAATTAGGGAGTTATTGTTTGATGGTTACAGAGATTCAGTTTGGGGAGATAATGAAGTTCTGGGGAGGGTTGAGAGTGATGGTTGCATAACAATGTGAATGTATTTAATGCCATTGAATTATACACTTAAAATGGTAAGAATAATAAATTTGGAATTTTACTGCAATTAAAAAAATCAAACAGCAAACCAACAAAATCACCAAAAATAAATAAGTATAATAATCATCTTTAAATGGTACTTATCTGTTAGAACTAAGATCTGAAGTTTTAATAGATGAAAGAAGATGCTGTCTGAGGTTTACTTTAAAATAAGCTAGTGAGGGGAGGTGTTGAGAAACATAAGGGAAAGGGGGGAGATGGGCTGGAAATGAAATAAGATTGTCCAAATGTAAATAATTGTTAAAGCTAGTTGGTGGTATACATCAAAGCATGATACAAATCTTTCTACTTTGTTGATGCTTGGAGTTTTCTGTTAAAGAAAATGTCATCCCAGTAGATAATGGGACAGCACCTGCATCATATTTATTAATGTTTCAGGTAGACACAGAGCTATAGAGAGAAGCGACCTCCTAGGCTCATCCCACAAAGCTCCTCCCCCTTCCACATACACAACTTCCCACCATTAAAGATTTCACTTCCCTTGTCCCTTAGGAAACTCCCAGAGATTTTACTATCAGCAGCTGCCCCCCAGGATGATCTCAAGGATTGAGAAAAGTGAGAAAGTAGTTCTTTCTGTACTACTATAGAAAAGTATAGTAGTATAGAAGAGAATAGAAAAGTATTTCATCTGGCAATATGAATATATCAAAGGAGGCTCATATCGTCAAGAATCTACCTACAAGATGCATTTGCATCATGACATGGGACTTATAAACTCTCCAACAAAAGAAACATATATTTTAAATTACAAAATTAAGGAATCTATTTATTTCAGGGCATTGTGAATATTTTTGTCTGATCTTTCACATATGTGAACTATCTCTTCCCTCCCCTCTCCTCCTCTCCTCTCTTTTCTCTCTCCCCCTCTTCCTTCTTCTCTCTCTCCTCTCCTCTCTCTCTCTCTTTTCTACCTGGGTTAAGCAACTACAATGAATAACTGTTCACTGTGAGCAAATGGTGAGCACTGTATTCACCACTTTATTTACTCATGTTACAACAAGTATTTACTGAGTACCTATTACCATGTTTAGGGCATAGTACTGGGTGCTGAGGTGACCCACTGGGTCCCTCAGACTTGATATGTATATTATTTTAAGCTAAAACATTTGAGATTCACCAGATCCAGAAAGAAGCCTTTTGGAGCTTCCATTATCTAACTAAAGTCAGAAACTTCTAGGAATGAGGATACCATAAATCCCCTCTTTGGGGCAACTTCACTCCCAGGAAGAAAGCTGAGAGTAAAATTTCCATAACTCTCCTCTGGAGCAGAAAGAGGAGGGAGATGAGCACTTGAACCTACACAATCAAATATAATCACAGGCTTTCTTATCTCCCATTTTGTTCTCCTAAAAGTCCATTTGTCTTTCCTAAAGAAGCTCATTTGTTCTTCTCATAAAAGCCTTTTTCTTCTTCTTTCCTTTCCCCTTATTAAGTAAATATGTAAGTCCTTGTATTTGGCTATATGGTGAACCACATTTTTCTGTTAACTCTCACATTGATAAGTGAATAAAAATCTGTCTTTTATTGTGCTAATCTTAGTCATTTCAATTCACAGGCCCTCGATCACTGAACATAAGAATATAGAGAATGTTTTTCTTGTCTGATGGTGACAAAGATAGAAAAATTCTTGGTCTTGTGGAAACTGTATTTTACCAAAGAATATACTCACAAAGAGCAAATAAATAAATATTTACACATTGTAATTATTGCTGTGAATCAAATAATCAGGCGAGTCAGCAAGAGCTGGTATTTACCTGGTTAGCCCCATTACAAGGATACTGTTTGTTAACACTGGAGCTTGATCTGATTTGTTGTTAACTATGCCTAAGGGCCATTAAATATGTACATCACACTTGGTGGTTTAGGAAGGCCTCTCCAAGGAGATGACACTCAGGCTGGGTCCAAACTCAGGAGACAGAATTCTCCCAGCATTGGGAGAATTGGGAAGAACGTTCCAGGCAAAGGGACCGACCTCTGCCCCTTAGTGCTTCAAATGCTCAAATGTAAATAGAGCAGAAGGAGGAAGGATAGAAGGGAAGGTGAGACCACATCTCACAAGACATAGTAGTGCTTCTGTTTGTAGAGGATTTCAGAATTGTGAGGGTCACCAGGAGAATCATCGCTATCCATGATGGCAGGGATGAGGAGGCAGGGGAGAAACTGGTGCTTACACACAAGTAAAGAGAGACTTCAGAGTAAAAGGGATAGGAGCCATCTAGAGTCAAGAGATCAAGCAAGCACTAGACAGCCAATAAAAGAGCAAAGAACTGGTGGTAGCTGCAGACATCAATTACAAAGTAGAAGTTCTCTGACCTTTCAGAAACTGGGGTTGGGGGTTGCGGGGTGGGAAACAGTCCCAATAATTATTTTGGCCACTTCATCCTGGGGCCTTAACCTTTCATCACACATGAATGCTGGGGAGCAGGTGAAGCTGGATCCAGAGGCAAAAATACAAAGACCAAGTGAAATTATCAACCCTTGTAATATGGTTCCCAAACATCTGACCCACCATCATGTTTTGGTTCTTTTTATAGGAAGAATATAGAAAGGCAGGGTCACAATTAGTTCGGCACTCAAGGGAAATAACTTGTTTTTTTTTAATCCTCATCCAAGGATATGCTTTTATTGATTTTAGAAAAGACGGGAAAGAGAGAAACATCAATGTTAGAGAGAAACATTGACTGGCTGCATCCCATACATGATCTTAACAAGGATCAAACCCAAAACCTAGGTACGTGCCCTGACTGGAAATGAAGCCCATAACTTTTTGATGTACCAGATGATGCTCCAACCAACTGAGCCACCCTGAGAGAGCAGAAATAACATTTAAAAGTTCTCTATAGTAAGAAAAATTTCATCAAATAAACAATGTCCTGATTTTTCCTGAGGACAGGCCCTAACCCCAAGTTGGCACCACTGCTTTAAGCAGTATTTACATGCAGCAAGAGTATCCAAAATTACATGACTCCAACATTTGTAGAATTCTGTCTGGAGTCATTTGTTAAAGACTTGATTCTTTTTTTTCTAAAGAAGAGTGATTTTTATGTCATACTGGAGGAAATGCAGTATTTAAAGTTAACCTTATTATAGGGGGGATTCCTGGAAAGATATAATAAAATCCAACAATTGGTGGATTCAAGCTGGAGGTCACTCTAATTAAGAAAGTAAAGAGTAAATGGAATGAAAACAATCCTATTTCACACTAAACAATGTGGGGAATCAGTTTAACGTAGTGATTCAAGGAGAGATTACATTCTCCCATGCACAGGCATGGAGCCTAGAGGATGGTGAAATAGATTGTGCAAATCCATTTAAAATGCAGCCAGATGTTTTTGACTTAGAAAGATTGGAGGGGGGGAAGGATCCACAGAGAGCCCATGTGACAGATGACTGAGACAGACAGTTACTCAAAGTCAGTAATAAATTGGCTAATTTGACCTCTTTTCCTGTCCCTCTATCTTTTTATTTTATTTAAGGAAAAATGCATACAAATAAATGATTTCATTTGATAAGCATTTTGGAAAGCCTCCTCATTTTAAAGCACTCTGAGGGAAATAGACAGATTGACCTGAATGCTGATCTCAAGATGTTCAAAGTTTGGTTAATAGGAGAAATAACTTATGTATGTACAAGATAAAACAAGGGAGACATTCAGAAAATAATCACAGATGTGTGAAAAAAGTTGCCTACAGAGATTCTATGGAAGTATTATTGCAGTGAAAAAGTGTCTTAAGCAGAGAGTAGTTAAGAATGATACTTTTAAAAAGTATCTATTAAAGATGAAATAGTTTGCAATCATTATAAAGGATGTTGAAGAAAATATTTAAAAACTTGGAAAGTGTCAAAATATTATTAAGTAAAAAACCAACTAACCAAATATTATGTACAGTGTAACTCCATTTTTTAAAGTACAGAACAGTAAAAATAATTTTGCTCCTACCTTTCTAAATTCTTTTGGCTGGACTAATAAACAAATGATGAAAGAAATTAACAAGAGAAAATACCTAAATTTATTACATATGTACATACAGGAGTTCCACAAGAATAGGAGACCCCAAAGACAGATGGGAGACTTATATGCCATCTTGAGCTAAGGAGAAGATGGGTTGTGGTTTGGGGCTGAACCTAATAGTGTAAAGAAAAATTTTCCTCTCTAACAGTGTTAAAATACAAAATTCTTTTCTTTGTTCTGTGTTTTCTCTTTTGACTTGTTATAGTGTTTTTTATTTGCTTCTCAGTGCTGTTCTATGTAAAGAAAAATTAAAAATTTAAATTATTAGTATGATTTTACCATTTGCTTTTATAATGTACACTGTAGTTTTAAGTGCAAATACAAGAGCATTTGTGCAAAATCAATGAAATAACACAATTTATATTATGTAACTCACACATGCATATGTATTTTATTCTTACAAGAACAAAGGAATAGCTGCACAAAACTAACTCAACTGTTTTTTTTTCTTCTTAATTTGCATATCTTTTACCCATACTATGGATGGCTTTATTTTTTCTCAGACTGATTCCCAGGTACCATTCATTCACTATTTCAACATTTCTATTGAGCATGTTATAGGGAAAGTCAGCCACTAAGTTACTGTTAAGAGCAACTACATCACTACATTTTCAAGATTTAAATTAGAGCATGTCTAAATACAGAAAGTGTCTGCTACATAAGATTTCCCTTTAAATGTTTTCATGTGTTCTTGAGTCATGCCTTTTCCAAGAGATGTTACTTTAAAAAAAAAGAAAAAATGGAAGGGGAAGGAAAGGAGACTGTCTAACAGATTTAAGACTTTTATGTAACTACATATTTAATCATTCAGGAACAAAACAGGCAGTCTCAGAGAGAACCAAATCACAGCCTTATTGGACAGTTTTAATGTTAAAAGGGGTCATCATTTACCCACCAGCTTGTATGTTGTTTGGTTTTTGCCTTTCTCTTTTTCTCAGTAGTTTTGATGAGCTATCTTCAGAAAATAATTTGTACTCGTTTCAGCTTTCTCAGTTCTTTTTGGCCGTCCATGCTTTGGCAGGTCTCACCCTATGTGGATATGAGAACCTACTCTCCATCTTTCCACTGGCTATGTCAGGAATCAAGTGTTAACTTGCTTTGTAGCAAAACAAATCCATCTGGAAATTGGCATTTCTACGATGTGTTCTCAAAACTGCTGTTCATCATTCCTTGGCATGTGCATGTGTGTGGAAAACTCAGAATACATTTAAAGTAGGAAGCTGGGCATACATTTAGAAGCCAGATGCATGCTACAAAAGGAGGGCATACTCAGAGCTCTGAAGTTTGACTATTGCTGGTATCAGGCATGCTAAACAGTTTCCCATTTTTACTAGAAGCTATTATTCTGAACATGTTCCGCCTTCTCTATTTACCAAAAGATTATTTTGCAATGCAAAAGGGATTACAGTTATACCAGGTCAAAATACATAGCACTTTTTCATCATTAGTTAATTTATTTATACCCAGGCCTGCTTGTGGCAAGAGGACTTGAAGTAGCTCAAACACAACTTGACCACTGAATTATCCAGGAAGCTTTCCTTTCCTATGCTCATTCCTACTTCCAAATGGATACAGTAGTAAAATTAATAACAGCAGGCTGTTGTTGTGAATCACTAATATTCTCCCACTGCCTGCCATGTTCCAGACTCTGCCAAGTACTTTGCATACATGTTCTCATTTAACTCTCAAAACAACCCCATGAGTAGACACTGTTTTTGTCCCATTTCATTGATTAGTATAATAAGGTTTAGAGAAATGAAGTTACACAACAGCATTTAATTAGTGAGAGGTAGCTGGGATTGGATTGCAAGGCTCTTCCAGAAAGATCCCTCCCTACCAACAAGTTCCTAATCAATCACTTGAGTTCAGGGGACACTTAATTGTTGGGAACCACCCTGCCTGGTTTCAGAAGCTGTAATGCCACATGACTAAGGCTGAGTAAAAAGACCTTGGGGCCATAAGCCACTAAGGAGACAAAACTTACCTTCCTGGCAGAGGCACAGGCTCTGCCCCCTTTACTTCACCCTGCTTGGCCCTGAGCCTGACCCGTCAGCCAATGGCAGTTAAAATTCCTCAAGGGAGGGACAACCTAAGACAGGCATGGTCACAAAGGGGCCATCAGGGAAGGACTTAGGGGACTATAGAAAAGGGTTGATGGACCCTCACCCCTCGGCTTTGTCATAGCCCACGTCCTCATTCTATCTGTAAGAAGTCTCCTAATCTGTTAGTTGCCCGGATCCCCCACCTGACTTAAGCCTAATACAATGCCAGAGGTGGGAGCGGCCCTGTGCTGGAATGGGTGGTTCCCAGGGGGGCAATCAGGCCTAAGAAAACATGCATAAAATCCTGTGAAAACTGCTTTGCTAAGAATCCCCTCAATTTAAATAATAAGGATCCAAGCATAAAATGAGTTTGTTTCCCAAAGTTTTATGCCCTTTGGCTATCTGACCCTGATTCAGAATAAGCCCTCATAGTTCTTTGAATGTTATCTATTGTTTGATCACTACTGCCTGACAATGATTGATGAGCTTTACATATACACCCTGTATTCCTGTGCAAAGTAAACCCAATGAAAGCCCAATGAGGAACAGGCTCAAGGCCCTTCTCCTTTGAGAGACTAGCTACCTTTCCTCCCCAAGCAGATCATGTCTTTTTTTTTTAATTTTATAGTTTTTCAAATTTTATTTTAATTGTTATTTGAGTGCAGTTTTCTGTCCTCTACTCCCATCCCAGTCCACCCCCCCACAGTGTTCCCCACCTCCCTCCCATTTCCACCCCCCTTTGTTTTTGTGCATGTGTCCTTTATACTTGTTCCTGTTATCTCTTCCCTTTTTCCTCTGAAATTCCCTCCGCTTTCCCCTCTGGTTACTGTCAGCCTGTTTTCTATTTCAATGTCTTTGGTTATATTTTGCTTGCTTGTTTGTTTTGTTGCTTAGGTTCCTGTTAAAGGTGAGATCATATGGTATTTGTCTTTTACCACCTGGCTTATTTCACTCAGCATAATGCTTTCCAGTTCCATCCATGCTGTTGCATAGGGTAGGAGCTCCTTCTTTCTTTCTGCTGTATAGAATTCCATTGTGTGTATGTACCATAGTTTTTTGATCCATTCATTTACTGATGGGCATCTAGGTTGCTTCCAAC
>PVKM010041449.1:0-13098 GCA_004027735.1 Carollia perspicillata
TTTTTTAGGGTAATTTTTCCACTCTCGAGCACCATGTATATTATAAGCTAAGCTATAAGGACCAATGCCATGAAATTTATTTTTATTTTTAAAATTACCATGCAGTAGCATTGACTCTTCGGGGGGCATGCACATAAATATAACCTCGGTTTGTTTTTCAAACGGAAGTTGCTCTGCGTTTATTAAGACGGGCACAGCTGGCTCCATCAGCCATTACCGCACAGTCCAAGGTTTCCGGGAAGACGCACCCGGGCAGGCTTCTCCGGGGACTTGGCCGGACTCCGCCGGACTCCAGCTGATCTGCTCAGAAGTCTGAGTGATGGCGCCACCCGTAAAGGAGGGGCCTGGCCCTTTTCACTTCCCCAGGCACTTTTGGGAGCGAAACCCCTGGTAGGAATGAGACAAATACGCTTCTTTTTAAGAAACGGGAAGCCCGCAAGTGCTGCGCAGGAAGGACGGCGGACCCCGCGGACCGCCGCCGCCGTTTCCCCTGCAGCAGGACCGGAGGGGGCAAGAGGCACCTGTGACCAAGCTCAGCACAGCATCAGCTTCGGGCTTGCTTTTCTTTAATCCGAAAGCTGGCTATTGGCGTGGACCCCCCACTCATCTTGATGCGGGGTGCTTCAGCGCACTGCCTCCTGAGCAGCCTCCCGGCAGCCTCGCCTGTCCCCCTGCAGGCTGGCAGAGCACGGGGTGGGGGCAGCCAGCCCACGAGACTGCCGCCATTCGCATCTGCGCACCGGGAAAGGTGGCGGTGAGGTCACGGCATCCGGCCGTTTCCCTCTCACCACGTGAGAACAGGGGATCGGCACCAGGCGCCTTGTCTGGTATTTCCTCTTCTCTTCTGGAGACGGATGAAGGCCATCCTTAGCGAGAGGCATGCTGGCGTGGGGAGGTCTCACCGGAAAGGTGAGTTTCTCTCTTGAAGACAAGAATCACGATTGTATGTGTACCACTCCGCAGTTAGATTAGGTCACGGGTTTATGGCGCAAGAGCAGAACTCGGGAACAGCCAGATGGAAGAGATGGCACAGGGCGAGGTCGTGGGAAGGGGCGTGGAGCTTCCACACCCTCTGCAGGCACCGCGCTCCCACGCACCCCTGCCCATTTCACCAACTGAGAAGCATCTTGTTAACCTCTTAAAAGTTCCGAGTCTCTGCAGGCCTGTACTGCACAACTTTCAACATAACTAGAGTTACAGCCCACGATTTGAACTATAGCCTCCGAAGTTTCTAACACATGGGGTTTAGAAAGTTTCCATGTGACCTCAACTAAAGGAATTTTACAGTAAGCAACTAAAAGGATTATTTTACTGTCTTTAAAAGTTTATGGGGGTGGGGGACACGTGGTAGTGGACGGAGACTGGACGTGGGGCGGTGACCACACAACAGTGTGTGGGTGATGTGTTGCAGGGTCGTGCAGCTGACACCTGCGTTGTTAACAGGTGTCACCCCATTAGATTCAACAAAAAGGGGGAAAAAAAGGTTTTCCCATCACCGGGGAAAATATATCAGAAGAAGCACTCGTGGATGCTAATACAATTTGATGACAAACAGGACATTTCCGTAACTCCCCACACAACACTTATTAATTACAAAGAGAAAAAGGGTCCACTTCTCAGCAAAGAAACTCAGCAAACACAGCCTTCATGTGCCTCCTGGATATGACGCAGTGAGAGGTCAAGCTTTTAGCTCTGGTTACGATGGACAGGCCTCAGTGACGATGCAGATGGAAGGCTGCTGTCAGCTGGAATACTTGACCCTAGGAGGCTGACGGCTGTGAGCCCTGGGCTCCAGGGAGGAAGTGGCTGTGATATGGATGAAGAGATACTAGGAAAATCACCTGCGGGACTGCAGCTCTTACCTGATGAACCTTTCCCAAGCCCCTTACTTGCCCTTTTCTTCTTCTAAAAAGGACGGCCTGGGATGTGATGTTGAGACAGTCCGTAGGGTGCAAACCCTCCGTCTTCTCAGATCACCAGCCTTCGAATAAGCGCCACAAAGACTCAGTCCTCGGCTGTGGCTGCAGGCTGGCTTCTCTGGTTTCACCTCTTCCTCGGCGAGGTCTTCCCGGTCCACCCCACCTAAAACAGCATTCTGCATCCCCCCAGTCACTCTGTCGCCTCGCCTTGGCTTATTTTCTTCATCACAGCTTATTAAATATAATTTCAAACAGTGATTGTTTACTGGTTCAATGTCTGTGCCTCCCACGAGACTCAGCTCCACGACGTCAGGATTCACGTTATTCCTCAGGGTAGCCTCTGTCGTGTACAGCATCTGGGATGTTATATTACAGATTTTTCACGTGGGCGAATGTATTCATGCAGAAGAGGGTGAAAACAAAACTGTCTACTCCTACACTCGACCTGGACACAAACCGCCCAAACCACGCCTACAGGAAGGTGACTTGGTGGTCTGCTGCCTTCACTGGCTTTTTTTTTTTTTTTGCTCTTCCTAGATCATCCAGCCCAGGCAAATGGTTCGAACCTCAACAGCTCTTCTGTCCACGGAGATTCTTTGAATTATTTCCACCAATTCTGGACTGTTGCACAGCTGTTCTTAACCAGTCCTAATCAAGACCCTGAACCGAAAGACCCGCCTGAACCCAAATGTCCAATTCTCAAAAAACTCGGACCTGACCTTCTCCTCCGAGACACTGCCAGAGCTCTGCCAAGGAGTGTCCTCCTTATCCAAGGAGCAGTGAACCCAGCTCTGTCTGTCCACAGGTTGTGCCGGTGATATTCTGAGCCAGTTTTTAAAAATTGATTATTTTTTTAGGTGGAGGATGGCAAAGGGGGAAAAATGGGGGAAACTGTAATAGAATAACAATAAAATCTTTTTAAAAATATAGTTAATTTTGCCCTGGCTGGTGTAGCTCAGTGGATTGAGCACCAGCCTGCGAACCAAAGGGTCAGTGGTTCGATTCCCAGTCAGGGCACATGACTGGGTTTCAAGCCAGGTCCCCAGTAGGGGGCATGTAAGAGACAACCACACATTGATGTTTCTCTCCCACTCTTTCTCCCTCCGTTACCTTTTCTCTAAAAATACATAAATATTAGAATTTTATTTATTTATTTTTGGAGAGAGGAGAGAGGGGATTAGGTAGAAAGGGAGAGAAACATTGACGGGTTGCCCCTCAAAAGCACCCCGACCAGGGCACTGAACCTGCAGTCCAGACATGTGCCCTGACCAGGAATCAGCCAGGGGCTTTTCACTTTGCAGGACCATGGCCAACCAGCTAAGCCACACTGGTCAGAGCCTGAGCCAGCTTTTGACCAGGGGAATACAATCTTAACGCAGCAGCCAAACAAAACAGCTTCAGGAACAGGGCCTCCCCCCAGGTGTACCGGAGCTTGTGCAAAAGGGACTACCAGTGTCTTTCCCTGCCCCCACTTCCTCCCCTCGAGGGAGTTACCTCTGCCTTTCTTGCTCCTAAACTCCAGGGGCCTACTGCCTCTGTCACATTCTAATAGTTTGGAGGGAAAAAAGTAATAATCTTCTCTAGGTTTAAAGTTTTGGTATTTTACTCATTGTGGATTTTTCCTGCATGAATTTCGATTTTTTTAAAAAGTCGCATTAAAACCCTTGGTTAGTTTTTTGGCACTTCCTTAAATTTTTGTGTTGGAGCTAAACGCCTCACACATCTTACCCTCCTCCCAGTACAGGAAGGAACGCAAAATTAAATGTATAGTTCTGTGGGGGGGGGGGAGTTTCTACGGAAGTGACCTCACCTTTAACTTTGTCAGTGAAAGGGTCTAAGCCAGCCCTGTCCTGTTCTTGTGCATCTGGGTTAACAAACCTTCGAAGCCAGCACAGGCAGCCTCCAGAGGGCACACAGTTTTGTTAACGCTTCTCTGATCTGATGCCTCGTTGCCTTTTCCCACCTCCACGGAATCATCTCTGTTTTCCCCCCAATTTCAAGTGCTGCAAAAACGGTTACTGTCTGGAGCAGCTGAGGTTTTGCTTCCCCAAATACGCCGTCACTTTGACTCAAACTCATATAAAAATTCCCTACAGGTTTGGCCATTCCTTACTACGACGACAGGTTTTTTTTTTTTTTTTTTTAAGGGATTCAGTATGATTAAAGTTACAAAAGTAAATCAGGGAGATGTAAGGGGGATGGTATAGTGTGCTTTATTATAATGGGAGGAAGTCAAAAACTAACGAAAACGAACAAAAAAAAGCACTGAAGTATTTTACTTCAAAAATTTTTAGGAATCAAAACTAAGAACACCACTAATGAACGGTGGCTGTTTCTGAGGATGGGGACCTTTTGTCTTTTTATTGCAAATCCTCCTGTACCAACCAGGTTTGTAAAACTTACAACTTGGATGACGACGAAGATAACTGGGAAAATAAAGGGGTAAGCACAGGGCTACCTCGGTCTCATTGTAAATCCGCGCCCACCCCATCAATCGGGGAGAGCACTCGCAATCTTGCACCCAGCGCCAAGCCGCCCACGCTTCTGACAGCAGAGACGCCATTAGCTTAACAAAATATAACGAGCTCCTCCCGAGTACTGCTTTCGTCGTCGTCCTTCCTTAATCCAATGTGGAAATGTCTTAGGAAATCCTACGACTTCCCCTAGCAAAGCCCACAGGTCCTCCAACCCCAGGACCTTGAGCCTCCTTCCCAGATGCCTCATCCCTTGAACCCCGATAGGGCGGCGGCCCGACGAGTTCCAAGGCGCATGCGCAGTTTTCCTTATCCTTGTCCCGCCCCTTCCCAACCCCAGCCAACCTGTCCGGGCGTCCCGGCGGCCGGGGCTTCCTTTTTCAGCCCCGGGTGGTGATCACGTGCGAGGGAGGGGCGACTTACCGAGAGCCCCTAGCTTCCCGGTCTTCCCACACCCCCGGCCAATTTCTTGAGCTTTTTCCAGCGGCAACTCAGCGGTGTGGGGGCCGGGGGGGGTTCGCCCTGGGGCTCCCCTGGCCGAGGGCTGGGGACTCGCCTTCTCGGTGGTCGGCCGGGACACTGCGACCTCGCGAGCGCCGCCGCCACTTCGTTTAAGGTCTTTCAATTGGCGACTGGCCGCGGCGAAGGAGAAGGGGCGGGCCGGGGGCGGGGCCTCACGCGGGGCTGGGGCTCGTCTTCCAGTCCGGTCGCCACTCGGGCTACGGACACCCTTCGTCGCCCTGGTCTCGTCTTCCACCGCCTCCGATGGCCGTCACGATGAATCCGGACCTGCGCCGGGAGCGGGCCGCCGCCAGTTTCAACCCGGAGCTGCTCACGTACATCCTGGACGGCAGTCCGCAGAACACCCGGCGCCGCCGAGAGATCGGTGAGGGCGGCGGGCCGGGCCTCTCTCTTTCGAGGAGCAAGGCTCCCTGGATACTGAGCCTGTGGGTGCTGTAGGCCGTAGGCTGTAGGCCGTAGGCCGTGGCCCAGCTTTCGGGGCGCCGCGACTCCCGTTTCTGGGGGTGTTCTGTGTGTGGGGGGGGCTGCCCGTCGGGAACGGGGGGACCTGTGCCGTGATTCAGGGAGGCGTAACGGAGACCAGAATTTCTGTTTTCGTCTTGATGCCCTTTGATCCCCTCCAGAGAACCTGATTCTGAACGACCCAGACTTCCAGCACGAGGACTTGAACTTCCTCACGCGCAGCCAGCGATACGAGGTGGCTGTCAGGAAGAGTGCCACCTTGGTGAAGAAGATCAGGGAGTTTGGCATCTCAGACCCCGATGAAATCATGTGGTTTAAAAAGTATGTATGCCCAAGCGTAGAGGACATTTTTACCTGTGGTACAAGCTCAAACTTTAAATCTGCGGTGTGCAGTGTCATCGAGCTTGGCACTCGAAGTCTCCAACTGACACGTTTTTATGCCCCTTGAAAGTTATATATACGGAAAGTAATGTTCACTGACGTACGTAAGCCCTGTAGAGGGATGGCACTGTAGCATGCTGCTAATGTGTTGGAGGCCTTGCAATTTTCATTTCGAAGGATCCTGCGGGTTTTGTCGGCCAGGCATCTCAATTCTGAGTGACTTAAATTCAGAATGCCTTTGCCCTTTGTAGGAAGGCGGCCTGCTATAATTTAAGAAGCTGATTCGGGAGGAGTTTTCAAGATCAAACATTTAAGATACAAACATTTTATATCAGTAACGTTTTAGTATGATAGTGTAGACCCTGAGTTTTAAATAAGGGAGAATAGGGGATGGATGAAGAAGAAGATTAGTCGAATCTCACAAGGAGCAGAACGCATTCTAAGAACGGGGCATTGTCGAATCTGGCGGCAGAGTTTTCGCGGATCTCCGGTGCGTGTGTGCGTGTGAGACCCCTGAAAACATCCCGCGGTCCCGGCACTGGGGAGTACTTCCTTTTTTCAGACCATCTGTTGTTGTTGTGTCTTGTTTTTTTAATTTTTGACTTATTTTTATTTTTTATTAACTTTATTGGGGTGACATTGGTTAATGGGATCGTATAGGTTTCAAGTGTACAGTCCTGCTTTTGCGTTTTATTTATTTTTACCATCACCATTTATCCTCCCTCTGCTCTCCCCCCGACCCTCCCCCACAGTCACCACAGCAGTCTCGTTTAGTTTTTTTTTTAAGATTTTTATTTATTTATCTTTAGAGGGAAAGGGAAGGAGAGAGAGAGAGAGAGAAATATCAGTGTATCGTTGCCTCTCATGTGCCCCCTGCTGGGACCTGGCCTGCAACCCAGGCATGTGCCCTGACTGGGAATCAAACCTTGGTTGTTTGGTTCCCAGGCCCGTGCTCAATCCACTGAGCTACACCAGCTACATCAGCCAGGGCTCTTTTTTTTTTGTTTTGTTTTTTGTTTTTTGAATTTTTATTTATTAATTTGAGTGAGAGAGAGAGAGAAGCATCGATTTGTTACTCTACTTATATATGCATTCATATGGTTGATTTTTGTATGTGCCTTGACCGGGGATCAAACCTGCAACCTTGGTATATCAGGACAATGCTCTAACCAACTGAGCTACCCAGTCAGGGCTTTGTTTCTTAATTGGAAGAAAATGCCCATTGTTTTGGCCTTTATCTAAATAAACATTTTTTTTTAGAACTCCAATATTTTCATGAATAGAGATTAAGTGATACGAATGGTGTTTATTCATGAGCCAAGAAAAGAAATGAAAAAAAATGAAACCCATTAGCAGCTCTGTCTTGAGGTAATGATGGTCACCCCTCCCGTACTGCTGCTGCCCCTAGTACATGCGGTTTCGGATTGTTTCAGCTTTACCTGGGTATCGTTTTCAAGGTGAAATAATTTACTTAGGCCCTTAGCACTACCTTCTGTATTCCCTTCCATTTTAGTTATAAAAATACAGTTAATTTCTTTTTGGTAGCCCAAATCAGAGTACTTACTAACTTCCAGATGTTCTTTTTCTTTTTTTTTTAATATTTTGTTTCTTTATTTTTAGAAAGAGGGGAAGGGAAGGAGAAAGAGGGAGAGAAATATCGATGTGTGGTTGCCTCTTGGGTGCCCCCTACTGCATCCCAGGCTTGTGCTGCAGCTGGGAATCAAACTATCGACCCTTTGGTTCACAGGCCTGCGCTCACTCTGCTGAGCTGCACCAGCCAGGGCCAAATGCTCTATTTTTTATTTTTAAAGTTTGTAACACACGGCTGTGGGAATATGGAAGTAGAGCAGCGATTTTTAATGTTTTTCCTTTCATGGGACACATAAATTAATTACTAAAATTCAGCAGCACACCAAAAAAACCTTATATTTTGTCGATCTAATAAAAAAAGGTATAATTTTGAATTACTCATACCAGATGACTGTTACTATGATGGCTATTTTTTCTTTTTAATTTGACAATCTAAGGGAAAAGAGGTCAGTGCTCCTGACTATATAAATAGTCAAGTATTCCATGTTTGAAAAATTCTTTCTGGGCACCTGTTGAAAATTGCTGAGGTCAAGCAACTCCTAGAAGATTATGTTCCTGAATAATCTGAGTTGGGTTTGTAAACCTTAAAATATCAGTAAGATTTTATTCCTAAAAATGACACAAGAAGAGATTTATTTTGTTTTGCTTTCAAAATGGTTGATGCAATGTAGCTCAGAGTTGATTGGAAGATTTCGTCATCTGTAGGGGTAACCAAGCTCATCTGAGGTCACGAGGAAATAGACCAAAGTCCTGTACGTGGGTCCAAGTTGAGTGGACACCAGCCAGTTGTTGCACGAGGTAGACTTTGCTCCTGGACGCTGCCGGGGGAATCTTTGATGCCTGCTTTGACATTCTTCCAATGTCTGTGGAATAGGGCGGGGAGATCGGCTCGGGTTAAGAGAAGGGAATGGAAGGTAATCTTGGCAATTTATGAATGCCATCCAGCCTAAGCCATGGGTGGAAGCTCACGCCCGTGTTTTATAGACATTGAGAAAGTTAACTGTGGCCTAGCCTAAATGGCGAGGTACATCAGATTTCTTAAATGCTAAAATTGGGGTGAGGCCATGCTAGAAGTGGTAGAAAACAGTAATTTTTCTCTTTCTGAGGATGTCGGGCATTGGCTGGTCTCTTTTATATCCATTTCTCCCATCAAAACACAGCTCTCTCATGAGAGTGTTTTGAAGTTGACTAAATATTAGTAAAGTACTTTGAAATCTCCCAACTTGAGCAACAAAAGAACTTTTCAGTCCTTCAAAAAAAAGCAGACCTTGCTGTTGAGAGAACGTAAAAGTTGTTTTCCTGATCTCCTTTCCTGTAATTTTGTCTGTTAATATTGTTTCCTACTAAAAAAAAAAAAAAAAAACCCTGTAAATGTTCTTGAAACTAATTAAAATTTTTTTTAAAGATTTTATTTATTTATTTTTAGAGAGACAGAAGGGAGGGAGAAAGCGGGAGAGAAACATCAATGTGTGGTTGCCTCTGGTGTGCCCCTCATCGGGGACCTGGCCTGCAACCCAGGCATGTGCCCTGACTGGGAATCGAACCAGCAACCCTTTGGTTTGCAGGCTGATGCTCAATCCACCAAGCCCCATCAGCCAGGGCTAATTTAAAATTCTAATGAGAACCAGTCAGTTTTTGTTACCCTTCTTAGGCTTTTAAAGCCAGTTTCTTGCAGTGTCTTCAGGAGGAATAAAACCTAACTTAAAAACAAGCATTCAGATTTTGTTCTTGAGTTGATTTTCAAATGGCCTCAAAACAAAATCTCAGTATGTTATTAAGAACGTAAATATTTGGCAGTCCTTACTTTGTGCCACATCTTTTTCCCTCTCAGTGTCCTAGAGTTCCCTTGTGCCAGTGTCATTTTAGAAACCCAGAGCCTCGGCTCCCTCGTGGAAGTTGCAGTGTCTTACATTTCCAGCATTTTTAGCACCTAAACGACGGCTTGTATTTCTTGGAAACCCTTGTAGGCCCGTTGCCTCCTCTGGTGAGATGGGATTGTGGAGGAGGGCCGTGGTGCCGATGAGAATGGGCTCTGCACTCACCAGCTGGTCCTCAGGCCCCGGCCCGCTTCCGTGAGCTGGGGCGTGTTCTGGGAAGTATGTTACTTCCCTGCAGGCAGCAATGTGCTGCTCGTCCCGGTTACTTGGGAAGCAGCTCACCTCCGCTGTTCACGCTCCCCCTTTCCCTCCCTTCAGTTTCAGCTGGCGTGTGATGCTGCCGTAAAAACCCTAGAGCTCGGATGCTGCCCAGCCAGCCGATCCTTGGGTGTTCGAGCTGGTCCTGGCACTGCTGAGAGGTGGTCTAGCGCCCCAAACGTGGTGGGGCGATTTCAGAGCCTCTGCGACAGTGAATCGGCAGCTTACCCGCTCTGCCCTTTAATTCACGCTCTGCTTGGTGCGCAGACCCGGACACACCAGGGGGCGGGGGCGGGGGCGGCACCTCCTCTTCTTCATGCCTTGGGAGCACGTGGGCATGCGTTCTGTTGTACGTCTACAATTCAGCACAGCCGAGGCTGACCGTGTTGTTTCTATTTTGACTAGTTCCCAAATTCTGTTTTATTAGAAAATAGTTGGACCCTGAACTTCACTATGACCAGAGTTCCTTAATGCAGAGGATTGTTTTAGAGAGCATCGGTGGTAAGCGTGGCCCGTGCTCACGCTGCCTCCCGACCCTCCACACTCCGCCCCGGAACGTCCCTTTACCGCCGGGGTCCTGCCTCGGTTACCCGGGGAGAAGTTTACGTTCTTCCTGTCCTTTTCTCACTTGTGATATTTTATTATGTGTCTTTAAAAGAACTCTATTTTTAAAATAGCCACGTACAGGAAAAATTAACAGAAATTGTTTTATTTTATTTTTTAACTGAATGTATTGGGGTGACTTGGGTGAATAAAATTATGTGGGGTTCAGGTGTACAGTTCTATAATAGGTTGTCTGCACATCGTAGTGTGTGTTCACCCCCAAGTCAAGTCTCCTTCCTACATTATTATTGTTTAGGAGCTCTTGTTAACAGACCTACAAATAAAGCAAAAATAAAGACACACTCCAAAAAAATCTCACCAACAAAACCAAAAGCAAAAGGTGTTTTTTAGGCTAAAACGAAAGTAGAATTTGCTTCCTGGAAAAAGTATAGAACTAAAGAGGAGTTCTGGGCTGAAAGGACAAGGGGCAGATTCTGCCGCGGGCTTTTTAAGTAGCGAAATGGCCAAGTTTGATCTGAGACTTTCACGAGAGAGGGGTTTGAATTTTCCCAACCTTCATCCTGAAGGCCCCAGCATCGGGCAGGAAGGGGTGGTAGAATGCAGTGTCCAGAGTGAGGCTGAGACCCTCTTCTTTTCTCTCCTGTAGCCTACATAAGATCAATTTTACGGAGCCCGTGGGCCTCAATTTCTCCATGTTTATCCCCACCTTGCTGAATCAGGCCACCCGTGCTCAGCAAGAGAAATGGCTGCATCCCGCTCAAGGACTCGAGATAAATGGCACCTACGCCCAGACGGAGCTGGGCCACGGTTAGTCCACATTCGAGGGTCATGGGTAACCCCCCCAGGACTTCAATTAACAGATGACTCCTGGCATTTGATTTTTTTTCCTGCTGCTACACGTTTAGGACTTTATTTTTAATTGCTCAGTCTTAAAATTCAACGCCTCGTCCAGCGCAGCAGCGCCCCATGAATGGGTCTCAGACTCTGGCCTGAAACGTCTTTCATTGTTGTCTACCTTTGCTCCCAAGCCCATTTTTAAATGTGCCCCAGTGCCTTGTTGTGTTGGTGTCGAATCCTTCAAGTCTTTTTTGGCGGTTCTTGAGAGAGCTGACGCCTCTACATCCGGTGGACGCCTCTGCTTAAATACAGTTAGCAGTGGATTTCGATGGAGGCAGAGGATTGGAGCAGTTAAGTGTCTGTCTTGTTCTTCCGTTGCCCACCGGTGGGTTTAGGAGATGTTTTGGAAGAAGCCATGATTCTCTTTGTGTCTTTTCTACATCCTGTCTGTGCATGTCCGTGGACTTTGCTTTACAAATAATTCTTGGTTAAATTGTTCCTATAAAAGCCTGGCTACTTTAAAAGCTCGTGTTTGGTCTCGATGTGAAATAAGTTTGTTCTCCTGGACAAGGCCATTGGCGGGTTTGTGTGTCTTGCATTCGTGTTGCCCAGTCTCAATCCTAATTATATCGCTTCTGTTACGTAAATAAAGGAGAGTAGAGTGAGGGAAACAGGGAAGGATGCAAGTATCAGAAAAGTTCCGTTTTTGTGTTCCATTTGGTGCATTTTGATCTGAGACTTGGTTTAAAGAAATGCTTTTTATCGGAACCCCTGGCGGGACTGCAGACTCCGGCTTGCGGTGTTCTGAACACCTTGTCAAACACCCAGGACTGCCGCTTCAGGACAGCCAGTGCTACCATAACAAGCCTGAAGAAAGGTGTCCGGAGGGGAGGAGAATAACATTCATACAGTCTTTCTGTCTTGGAGGAGGGGGGGTCACTGGGGTGGGAGGGAGGAGAGAGAGAGAATATCATGAAATAGCTTTGTGGTTCTGCATGGGTCTGATATGTTTATCTCTTACTGGAATAATCTTTCTGCCCCTCTTTGTAAACTGCATTCAAAATATATATTTGCCCCAAGTTTTGACGGGAGAAAGAAAGAAGTAGAGACTTGAACTTCACTGGCTTGAGGAGCCTGGAAACTGGGCTGAAGGTCCTATGTTGCTCTGGGCAGGTTTTCATGTTGGAGCTGTCTTTCCCCCAGTTTTTGAATATTTTCTTGTATTCGAACCAACTTTGTCTTAATTCCTATAGTTTACTTTAGCGCGGAGAATTTTAAGCCAGTGTGCCACAAGACTTTTTAAAACATGTAACACCTGACAAATCAGGGACGCTGACCTCTTTCCCCCTTAGATTGTTAAAAAACCCCAAACCAACCGCCAGCACAATAGCCGTCCAGTGTGAACGAGTCGGAAATATACCTGGGGGGAGGAGGGTATCGGGGATTAATGGTAATGGGAAACAGTACAGTAAAGATTAAATGAAAATTAAAATATACCTATTTTTTGTCAAGTCAGCAAAAAATATTTTTTTTGGTGTGCTGCAGAACCTTCGTCATTAGTTTGTACGTGCCGCGAGGTGGAGGGGTTGAAAGTCGCAGCTCTGGAGACCAGCGTCGCAAGGCGAGGTCTTGTTTTTCTCCGGAACCTGGTCAGCGCGCGTTGCTGTGGGTTCGGCTCCCTCCACGGCCATTCTTTCCCGGGGAAGCGGTCAGCTGTCGGTGAATGCCCCTCGTGTGCCGGCATAGCCTGGACAGAGTGCACAGAAAGTCCTCCAGCCTCAAGGAGACTGACAGCAGAGCAGCTGGTACAAGATGAGGGTGGACTGTCTAAATTCTGAGACTTCGGAAATTATGTTATTATCTAAAGTGTTCTCACAGGATTGGCTGTAACTTTGAGTCAGGGAGCCTTTTTTTCCCTAAAAGTTTGTTTGTTTGTTTTTAGATTTTCTTATTTTTTATTGATTCGTTTTTCCACTGATTTATGCATTCATTGGTTGGTTCTTGTATGTGGCCCGACTGGACGTCGACCCCACAACCTTGGTGTTTTAGGATGAAGCTTTAACCAACTGAGCTACGCAGCCAGGGCAGGGCTGGGACTCTGGCCTCTGGGTCGCCACTGGGCAGTGAAGGACTCTCGTGCTCATGCCCATTCCAGGATTCTCAGGAACCTCAAAATCCTGACACTGCCTCTAGATTGTCGTGTCGTCGTCCCCC
>PVKM010041450.1:0-13117 GCA_004027735.1 Carollia perspicillata
CAATGGTGGGGTCCGCACTCCAACCCGGCTCCGCCTGGTACCAAAGTACCCCCACCAACCCGACTCCCTGAGCCGGATACTCACTCTCCACCGCTGCCACGCGCGCTTGATAACCGTGGCAGCCGTGTGCAGCCTCTGGATGCGTCTCCGAGTCAACCAGGAACGTGTGGCTAAGGGGAGGCCCAGAAACAGGGAAGAGGAAGATGGTCATCCCTGCTGTGGGTGGCCTGGCTGTGCAGCTGCTCGAAAAGTCTGAAACAGGTGTTTTTTCAGTCAGTGTCCACCTGTGCACCACTTGAGGTGAGGTTGGAAACCGGCACACAGACTGCCCACAGGCTTGGAGCCATCTGTCCCTGGGGACAGCTGAGAGCAGGGTCACCCCCCACCTCAGGCTCAGCCCAGGACATTGCCCAGGGCATTAGAGGGTCTGAGCTGCCTGCATCTTTTAGAATTACTTGTGTTCATTCCCAAGACCCTTCTGTTTAGCCTGCTCACGTTATGAATCTGTGGATGACACCATCGTACACCTCATGCTGGTAAAGGTAGTAACATGGTTGGTACATTTCTTCCTTTGGTGAATCAAATCTTGTCAGGTTTTTACCTTAAACTCATTGAAAGCCCTGGAGCCCAGCAGGTAAATGATTTGAGTTGTCATAAAGGGAAAGATGGTATAAACAGCTATCTAGGTCTGGGAAAAGGGAATTAAAGACAAAATTCTTAGTCCCTGCTACCTGTAAAGCACCCTTCTCAGTGGTGTGACCTGGTTTCCACTGCACTAGAAAGATGCCCTGGGCGAGAGGTGGACAGGGAATTTGAATCCCAGCACACCACGGGGATGTGCCACAAATGTCTTGAGGCTGTCAGCTTTGGGATGTGGGGACTCAAGGAGCAGCCTTTCAAAGGAAATAGGTGTCACGTGGGGCCTGTGTGCAATCGCTGAGGACAGCTGCACCTGGGCCTGTCTGCGGGCCCAGAGGGCCCAGAGCGAGGCTGTGTGCCCAGGGCCCCGGTCCTACCTGCCTGGATGAGCACTGCAGCCCGCCTCTGCTTCGCCTGCTTGCGGTGCCGGTGTCGCCTCCAGCTGCCCTGGATGCAGCGGGCACACTGCTCCAGCACCTGGGCACGCCCGCGCTCCAGGAGCTCTAGCTGGGAGAAGGGGCATCCACTGAGGTCCTCAGCCTCTCCCACTGCCCTGCGGAGGGCCCAGCCCGTCCTGCGGACAGCACACAGCTGGTCTGTGTGATCTCTGCTCCTCATCTGGAATGGCTTACCGTGGCATCAGTCATGAACACCTTGGTCCTGCCACAATGCATTGGGGCTGGCATGGCCTCAGCTGGGTTGCCGGGTGTGGCCGCTGTCCGAGTTAGAGCGGGCAGGGTGTGGAGGATGTCCTGGAGTAGACGGTGCGGCGGGGCCTCCTCGGCGTGTGGAGGACATTCTAAGGGAGGGGAGACAGGTTCCATCAACGCTGTGTCATCTACACACTCCTGTGGCCCTGAGAAACTGGTGCTGGTCTCGCCACCACTTCACAGGCTTCTTGTCTGTTCTTGCCTCTACTCTTCTACCTCCTTTTGTAGGGGGAGAGACCAGGGGCAGCCCCTCTATTGTCCTGCAGGCCCCTGGCGTTCTAAGCAGGCTTGGAATCTCGCTGAGGCTGTGCCCTGGACTCTAACCTGGAATCCCAGGCTGTCTAGCCAGCATTTATCTCTAGGCCCAAACATGCTGAGGGCCAAACAGTGCAGCTGGGCCACCCCCTCTCCCCCAAAACCTCAGATCCTGGGCCTGTGGAGGCCCACAGGTCCCCCTGTAGCACAGGGCTGCTCCTGCAGACGGATTTACCTGAGGGCTCTGACCACCTTTAGTTGCCCAGTGCCTCTCGGGAGACAGGGGCTGCCAAAGAAGACTCCGCAGACGAGAAACAGCAGCAGAATCAACCAGGGGCCAGGGGACTTGGGCAAGAGACAGAGCGGTAGAACAGACCATGGAGAGAGGATGAGAAAGAGGTGGAGGAAAAGGTGAAAGGAAAGTGACAAATTGTGCTGGAGACAGAAAAACAAAGCAGAATTGTCCCAAGTGGCCTTGGTGGGCCCCAGGGTAAGGCTGTGTGGGTGGAAGGGGCCACAGCCTCCGGGATAGCCACATGCCCGCAACCCCCACCAGGGTCACAGGCCTGACCTTTCCCTTGAGATCAAAGTTTGCTGAGTTCCCTGGCAGGGCTCAGCAGCTTCCCCCATCGGCCAGGCATAGTTCATTATTTTAATTTTCTCTTTTGCTCTCCCTCTGCATCTAGTCAAGTGCTTGTCCAGTCTGACCAATTTCTTCCCAACATTTCCTGACTGTGCCCGCATATCTAGCTTCTCTCTACTCCAGCCAACTTAACATCCATGGCCTGCCACGTGGCACCCACAGTGGTCTCCAGGAAGCAGGAGGCTGACATCCCTACCTTCTCTGTAAGTGCCTCCCATCCACCCAGAGAATAAAGCCCAGCTTCTCTGACTGGGCCCCACCTGCCACCCAGCCTTGCTCCCACCATTCTCACTTATGAGCCGACAACAATGAATGACCCGGAGTTCCTCACACTGCTGCCCCCTGCCTGCAGGCCTCTGTTCAGATTACTTCTATCACGTGGAAAGCCCTTCACCTGGTTAATCCCATCTGTCCTTAACCACCACCTCCTCCAGGAAGTCTCCTCTGATTTACATCTTCCTATCACAACCCAACAGCATCCCGCCATTCCACCTTTCCCACTGTTAAATTGTCTTTTTTTTTTTTGGTTTCCCCACTGAACCAAGAACCACGAAGTCAGCAGAGCTAAGTTTTACTGACCTCTGAACCCTCAACCCCTAGTCCTGAGATGACCCAGGGTAGGACCTCAGTGGAACAAATGACTAACAAATAGAGTCCACTCACCTGGGGGCCCCTCATTAGGAGATGGGCTCCAGAGGCCAGGGGCTGTGCGGGGACGGAGCCTTCTCAGTAGTTCATATCGCTCCACAAAGTTCCGGTGAGAAACCCTGGAAGCCAAAGTGGGCGGAAGGAGAGAATGAAGTGACTTCATCTGTGAACCAGGCATGGCACTCGGGGTACCGCTGGAGTTACTGTACTTGATCTGCCCAACGGCCCATCGGGCTGCTGCCCTAACTGCCCCACTGGATGGACGAGGCTGTCGTTCTGGAGAGGTTTCTAGGGTCACTCAGCAGGAAGCCCACAGAAACCACTGTGAGCTGCGGCTGCTTTCCCTGCGCCCTGTCCGTAGAGGGTTAGCTGCCTGCCTCCTTCCAAAAGGGTGCACAGACCTCCCCCAGACGACTGGATCACGGCCACCTTGCACTCATGCTCAGCTGTGTCTCCCACCTGTCCTCTCTGGCCCCTAGCTGCCTCCACTTCCTCCTGATTTCGCTGCCCCTCCTCACGGTGACACTTCTCTAAACAGCTGGTGACATCTGATATCTGTACTTACTCCTGAGTTTGGCTTCTGTCCCCCACACTGCACCCATGTGGCTCTTGTGATAGCCATCAGCA
This sequence comes from Carollia perspicillata, assembly GCA_004027735.1. NCBI lineage: Eukaryota > Metazoa > Chordata > Mammalia > Chiroptera > Phyllostomidae > Carollia > Carollia perspicillata. The sequence goes on from PVKM010041450.1 coordinate 3,523, forward strand.
AACACAATGCCACCAAACCCTGTGGTCCGTGGCATGATCCTGGTTTCCTCCTTCTGAGTTACTGTTGTTGGTTTCTCAGAATGTGAGCATTCCTTGGGGGATGACCCTGACCTCTTCTCTCTACCCGGGATTTCCTCCAGTTCTTAGAGCTCTGCTGGGCCCCAGCCTGTCTCACAGCCACTTCAAGCCTGACCCTCCCACCCTCCAATCTGGGCCTTCCTTAAACTATCCAGTCCTGGGGAATTGTGCCCCGATGTCCATCTGCCTGTGATGGAAGCCTGGAAGTTCACTACTCCCCTGCCCAGTACCCCACGGCCAATCAATCCACAGCTCTCTTTCTGTCACAAGCCATACTCCCAAGTTTACCCACTTCTCGCCATTTTTCACTGTTGCCACCCTCACCGGGGACACAATCTTGCCTGTATATCTGCAACAGCCTTTCACTCATCTTCTCCCTTCCCTCCTGACCCTACATCCCACCTCCCCACGGTAGCCTTGGGGTATGAATGAGCAGAGCATGCCTTCCTCGTGATGCCCAGCGGCTTCCTCCCCAGGCCTGCGAGGCCCTCGAGGTCTGGCTCCCGCGCCTCCTCTCAGTTCTCTGTGCTCCAGTCACTTTAGCATCTCTCAGTTCCTGACCTGGGAACTCTGTGGCTGCTGTTCACTCAGTCTGAAATGTTCTCCTCCTCCTCCCCTCTGAAAGTCTTCCCAGGCTGGCCTTTTCCTTCCCATAGGCCTGACCTGCTCAGAGGGCCCCTCCTTGACCAGCTCAAGGATCATCCCCTTCTCCATTAGTCTACCAAACAGCATTTTTTGTTTCTTCCCTAGCACCAACTAACTTTATACTTCTTGTTTCTACAGGGATGTATGCCCCGAGGGCAAACTCCCCCCTCCTTATTCATTGATACACTTTCCAGAAACAGTACTAGTGCAAAATCATGCACAGAAAGGGGATGGATAAATGATGCATACAGCCCTTTGAGTTCCAGGTTGACACCTGCACACCTGCCCCTCTCTCCATCTCCATATCCTGCTCAGGGCTGGGTAGGCTCTTGCGGGGCCTGAGCCCGAGATCCACCCTGACATTGGCCCTGCCCTCTGTAGTGATGGGCCCACTCACCGGATGGGGAAGCCAGCGGCACTGATGTGGATGGTCTCCACGAGGCCACAGGCCTCTAGCTGGCTCAGCACCTGCAAGGACGGGAGAGAGGGTGGTGCCTGCAGCATGGGGCCAGCAGGCCAGACATGGGCCTCCTGTGGCCCTGCCAGTGTGGACCTGCAGGGTCTCCTGAGGCTCCGCTGGTAGAGGCACAGTCTCTGGGGTAGCGAGAAATTAAATATGTCCCTGCTAGAAAGGGTCCTGGTGGCCCCAGGTTCCCTATGTGATGCACGGCTTCGGATGCAGCTGAGGCAAGTGCTGGTCCTGGCTCGGCCTTGCCATCCCCAGCAGTGCAGAGGCTCTCTGCCTCCCATGCTGCCCAACCCAGTTTCTTTCTATCTTATTCTTTGTAGGCAATCAAGGGAGTCATAGCAGATGGGCATGGGAGGTTATTCTGTGCCGAGCCTTCTGAACTAAGTCTTTACCACAGAGCAGAGGGTCCTGGCGTAAGTCCTGAGATCACATCTCCCAGATAACTGTGGGACTCTCTCCAGCATGCACACCTCATCCACACCCCTTGGCACTGGTACCCTGAGCAGAGGGCAATTGTTTGCCACTGCTTTTGTGTAAATTAAAAAAAAGATCTAGACTGTAAGGTGAGACTGACTTTCAGTTAATCACAAAAACCGCCCATTCCTCTGGGCGGCTCCAGTCTCTCATCAGGGCCCGTGGCTGGTGAGAAGACAGCCAGAGGCACTGGAGCTCCTACTTGCCTCCTGGGCTAGACCACTGTGCGATGCACTGACTGTGCACCATATATGACTGCCCTGCCAGAACTGGGGAGACAGGCCCTCCCGAACGTCAGGCCCAGCCTGAGAGATCCCCTCCGGTCACTCCATTGGGAGCAAATGTCCTGTCCTTCAGCCCCCCAGGACGTTGTCCACATGGGGCTCTCTGCAAAGCCCTCTGGCCGAGTGTGAATTACCTCCTCCGGAAGGAAGGTCTGCGCCCGGCCCTGGCTGTTGGGCTTGATGCAGCGGATGTAGTGGGGGGTGGTGCTGTGCAGGATCTGCAGGAGCTGCTCCAGGGAGGCCTGCAGAGGGGAGGACCTCGGGGGTCAGGCAGAGCCTGGAGGAGCCCCGGGGCATCAGCTGGGCCAGGTGAGAGGCTGCATCAAACACCTCCAGCAGCCCTCCCAGCCTCCAGACCAAAGAGATCAGGATCCTCACTTGCCCTGGGATGACCACTGGACACTCTCACTGGCTGTGCACTTCTCCCCTCCCCTCCCACTGCTCCTCACCTCTGCCTCCAGGGACCTTTCTTGACCTGTGACCCTCTACTTGGTTGGTCTATCTGCATTGGTCTCAGCCACTACCTCCCACCCTCAACAGCAATCCTCCCAGAAGAGAACAATCTCAGAACCCCCTGCCATTCATTCAGGCAACAGCTGTGATTAAGTCAAACACATTCCTAGGTGCAGGACACTGAAGTTTGTGCTGCTGCCTGAGCTCAGGGTCTAACGAGCCATGTGGACATTGAACGGGCACCCTCTGGGGTGTGTCTGAGGCTGCATAGGAGAGCACTAATTGAACCTGGCTCCCTGGGTACCTTCTCAAGGAGGTGACAATAATGCCGAGGTAGAGAAGGAATAAACTAAAGAGAAGTGGTTGGAGTTGAAGGGGGCCACGATGAGGAGCAGAATGTGCCCAGAGACAGCAGAAAGTGTAAGTTACGAGAGGTGACAAGTCTGCTCTAGCCAAGGACAAAGTCTGAGCAGGAAGCTGGAGAACTGGGAATGGGCCAGGTCACAGAGGTTCATGTAGTTATTGCTCTCCCACAATCTTCCATGAGCAGTGGGTGAGGGCCACCCAAAGGCCCTCAGGCTTCTCATCATGTTGGTTACATCGACAGTCTATTTGCCTGTTCCCTGTCTGTGTCTTCCACATGGGACTGTCAACTCTGTACGGACACAGACCTCCTTTACTAGACTCATCAGTGCTCCCCAGTACAGAACACCAATCCTGGGAAGTACTCAGTAAACATCTGAGATTGAGGAGGGAACCAAGCACATCACATCAGCACCACCAAACCCACCTTGAACTTGGACACCACGGTCAACACAGGGGCCCTGCTCTGGCCAGAGGGCTCCTCCTGGGACTTCTCTTCGGAATCAGTAGGAAACAACAGCTTGAGCAGGGGGTCCTGGGATTGCTGCAGGAGCATAGTCAGCTCAGCGGGGACAGGGTCCTATTGGGAAAGGACAAGAACAGCGGGTGAGGACAGGCAGAGTACTGTCCAAAGGTCTGCCAGCCTGCTCACCCAGCCCCAGGAAGAGCTTCCAGGGGAGGGCAGGCCCTGAGTCTGAGACGCAAGCTGGTTGCCTATGAACCAGCAGACCCAGTGGGACCGAGGTCACTTCTGGGCGGGTCATGCCTGGTTAGCAGAGACCTCAGGCAGAAGGCCCAAGAGGTGACCCTAGATTCTGGGGAGGTGTTTAGGAGAGAGGACGCACAACAGGAAGTGGCCATGTGTGGGCAGCAATGATTCCACAGGTCGTTTTACACAGGCCCCACGGGCTGCAGCCCCATCTCACCTTGTTCTTCTCCACCAGGCCTGCAGTGTAGTACTGCACGGGCCCCGCATAGTGCAGCACAATGAAGCTGGGCTCCCGGCTGAGCTTGTCATGGCCCAGGCAGGGGCTGCCTGCCAGGGCACCCTCGATGCGTGTCTGGAGCTGGGCCGCACTGCTCGGCCGGTTAAGGCGGCATTCCTGTGTGGGGCGGGACAGGTGGTTGGCCACAAAAGTGAGAGGGGCTCACCACACCCTGACAGTCCCCACCCTGCCGCCCTGATGGTAGCAGAGTTGTCACACAGGCATCACAGTGACCCTGACAGTGAAGGAGTATAGGGATTCACAAACCCATTTGGCAGCTGGGGAGACAGAGACATACAGAGGGCACAGAATAGTCTTCAAGGCCCCAGAAAGGCCCAAAGCCCAACTCTGGTGGTCAGAACACTAGCTGACACTCCCCACCTCATTTATGAGGGAGCAGATGCTGATGGGGCTCCCCTCGATGAGATCCAAACAGGTCTGGTTGTCCTGGTAGTTGACAAATGACCACGCCAAGCCCTCAGCTGCATATTCCTCCTAGGGGGCAGGGAGGGGGGTGCAGAAGAAGGCAGCTATGGACTGAGGCCCAGAAGGACCACCCATGGCTGGCCTCAGCAACAATGCACATTCCAGAATGGCATCAAAGAGGGAACTAAAGGTTGGGTCCTGGGGGCCAGGAAGACTAGGACTGTCCCACCCCATCACACCCTCACCTGCTGAGCCCTTAGGTAGTGAGCCACAAAGTGCTGTTGCAGCTTCTCATTGGCGTAATTGATGCACAACTGTTCTAGGCTGTTGTTGGGAAATGACTCAAATCCATACACATCCAGCAGGCCTGGGAGGATGAGGGGAGAAGCCGTGGGGCCACTGCAAGGCGGGGGGACTACAAGAGCCCAGGGTGGCTCAGGCGGAAGCCACATCCTTGGCAGCTTGGGGGTGAGGCGGAGTGAGCAGGACATCCACCGTGCACAGAGCCCCCTGCCCCACCCCAGAGTTCCCATCTCTGCCACACACCCCCTCAGAACTCACAGCAGGAAGAAAGGCCATGGGAGGGGTGAAGGGCAGCCCAGGGCACCGGTAATAGGCCCCTCGCATGAGGGAACCAGGCCCCAGGGAAGGTTTCCTGCACCCAGTCCAGTGTAGGGGCCCGGGCCCCCCCAGCCCAGCTAGTGTCTGGAATTCCATCGTTCTGTGAACTTCACTGGAGCCTCTGAGCTTTACTTCCTCCCCTGCCTGACCGTCCTCCCCTGGCTCCACCACTGCCGTCCTTCACTCGTCCCCACGCCTCTCCTGAGAGTGCAGCTGGGGCTCTGGGAGACAAGGCACCCTCTGAGCCTGCCTGGCAAGCTAGGGACAAGTCAGACGCGGGCCCTGGGGTGTGCTGAGGTGTCCTCGCCCAAATGCTGGTGGACGAATGAGGAGACGGGGATGCAGGGACAGGAAAGGAGCTGCCCAGAGCACCCCCTGTTCTTTTTTTGAGTGCCTGCTCCCAGTGGGTGGGGAGTGGGGACACTGCTACCTATGAAAGTGGTCCAGGAGTTGGGGTCTGCACAGATGCTGCTGTTGATCACCGATACCAGCCAGTCAAATATCCTGTTATGGGGAGGCGGGGGGAGGGGGGAAAGGGTGCATTCTGGTAAGAGAAGGTCAGGCGGGGCCCGAGGGGTGGCAAAGTCGCTCCTCCAGCCACGGTGCGACACTCTGGAGTACCTGTGTTCTAAGCCCGACAGACCGAGGGCTAACCCTCTCTGGGTTTCCCGCCCAGCCTGTCTTGACCGAGGACAAATGCTGGCTATGGTCCTGCACATTCCCAGGCACACACAAAGCTGTCCCATCCTCCCAGCAAGACTGAGCCCAGGACCAACGAGACTCAGCGGCTAGGCAGGGAGTGGGCTACCTCAGTGCCGTCTTGACACCCAGCTGGCGTCTTGACTAGAAGGGGCTGATGAGCAGGCCTGGGTGGGGGTCGCAAAGAAGCAAGTTAACTGGACTCCCTGTAAAACTCGACCAGTGGAGCCCAGAGCTCAGGGCCCTGTCACGTCCGCCCACTCAGTCCCCCACAAGGGGGTCGTCCTTTATCTGCTCATTTTGTAGTCACTTGATGCAAAGGTTTTAAAAATCTTTGGCCTCAAAATGTGACACAAAATTAGCTTGGAGGCAGTGGAATGGAGTCTCCTGTGAACTGGGTGCAGGCTGGGCCCAGCTGGGCCCAGCTGCCCCGGCCATTTTCAGCACAGAGGGTCTCCCTCAGCAGTGCTTCTCAGGCTTTTGGTTCTTTGGGAAATTTGTAAAAGCAGGCGGACCCTCTCCCCAGATACCCAAGTTCCCACAGCACATGCACATACACATGTTCTGCCCCCTAATTTCAAAGGGTTCTGGGCCCCTTGACACCCGCACATGGCACCCCAAAGGCTCTTAAAACCCAGAGTGAGAAACCACCCTTAACCACATTGCCGGAGTGTGGTGGATACGCCCATATAACCCACTCGGAACGGCTAGGACCCCCACCCTATCCTGTTCTGGGCTCCCACTTGTTGCTCATCGTGTTGCCCAAGCCTCTGGCCTGAGCTTCTGGCTCTGCCAACACTACCAAATTCCCCAGGTGACTACAAAGAGCTGAAACACAAGGGCCTGTGGAGAAAAAGGAGCCTATTCAGCCACGGTCTGCACCTGGAACTGTGAGGGCCCCCGATCACCTCTGGGGCCTGCCTGCCAGTGGAGAGAGCCAGGCTTTCCTCACCTATTGCCAAGGTCAAGGCAGGCTGCTGTATGTAATAATGAGCTGAATCTAGGCCAGGCTGTGGCAACTTCCCTGCACAGAGTACTCCGAAATTGAGTCCAAGGGCCTTGCTTGGGGGAAGTCCCAGGAGCTACTCACTGCTGTCCCCAAAGATCTGGGGAGCAGGGAGAGAAACCCGACTGCTTTGTCTGGCAGCCCTCCCCCTGGGCCTGGGCCTATTGCACGCCAGTGTCTGGTTCAACTCCAGAGGGGGAGAACCTGGGCGGAGGCCAGGGCCCAGAGTGCTCACCGTGCGTAGACCAGTTTGGCCAGACAGTCTCTGCGGGTGTCGCACTCGGCCCGGGAGCAGGGCTTGAGGAACACCTGCTGCTGCCTCCCCGCCCTGATGGTTCTAATCCTCAGTGTCTCCAGCAGCGGGTCTTCTGGGAGCCACAGCAGCGAGGCCGATGTCCTGACAGAGCCTGGGAGGGACAAACCTTCCATCCAAACAGCCCTCTCCATAAGGAAGTCACTGCAGTGGAACCATGACCCCCCCAAGTGAGTGGAGGAAACCTCTCTGGTGGGCGAAGAGACCTGCTGAAGGCAGAGGCAGGATTTGAACCCAGAACCTCTGTGCCCCAGTCCATGCTGCCACATGCGGGACAAATGACTGTATAAACCTTCTGACTCTCGTTTGCTCATCTATAAAATGGAGACAGTGCCACCTGCTTCAGGGATGGGGTGAGAAGTAACTCACCTAGGGCAGGGCCCTACAGCTGGCGGGTTAATCAAGGGCACCACTCTCTGACCTCCTACCCGATCCCACTGATACTGGCTCTTTTCTGGGCAGGACCTGCCCTGCTCCCTGGGTACGTGACCAAAGCCTGAGGCACAGCCCCCCTCCACCCCTGCTCTCACACTGGGCACCGTCCATCAGCTGGCAGGGCTGGGCTTCATCCTCGGAGTCGGCAAACCGGACGTTGCCGAGGTGCAGTAGTCCAGCTAGGACCTGAGGGGGCAGGAGAAGGAGACACGAGGTGGGCACCTTGTCGCCCTCGCCTGGGAAGGGCCTGTCTTCTGCTGAATATAATCCTAATGGAATTACAGCAGCTCTCAAGTACTGCCCACTTACTACACGGCTCAGCTAGACATTCTTTATGCACGTTACAGGTGTCGTCTCGGCTAATCTATCAGCGTCAGTGAGGCAAGTGCTGCAACAATGCCCATGACAGAGGAGAGAAGGGAAGTGGTTAAGGGAGAACCCTGGAAGTCTAACTTCAGAAGCCTCCAGGGCAGCCAGTGGGGCTCCCCTGGCACCCAGTCTGTCCCTCTGTCCCCTACCTCCCCAGGAGCAGACTGTGTGGGACACCACTCCATTACGTCTGGAGCAGGCTTACTTCTGTGTGGCTGGCAGGGCTTAGCTTGGACTCCCTTTCACCCCTTCTCAGCAGCTGGGCTCATTCCCGGCCAGCCTGGGGGAGGATCTGACTTTGCTCTCTGTGCAGTGGGGCCCTCCTGCCTTCACGCTCAGTGATTCCTGGGGATGAGCCCCCAGGGGCTGTAGGGAGAAGGCCACAGCACCCGATGGGCTGTGTGGCTGGGGCAGAGGGTCATGCCATCCCCAGCCAGCACTCCTGTCTGGACTCCTAGTGTTGCCCACTCCCATTGTCCCTCTGGCCAAGCGCTTGCCTGGCAGCGCCCACACTAGCCATGACCCCTTTCCTGAGCAGCCCCCATCTGGAGGTGAAGGTCACTTCCCACTGCACTGCCATTTCCCTGTTGTGGCTTCCCTGTCTCAGCTGCCAGCCATTCCAGTCCACTGCCTCTTACTGCTCTGGTGGGTGAGGAGGTGAGGGGCGGGGAGGTAGTTGGCCCTGTCAGCAAAGACAGATGGGAGAAGGGAGGCCACCAGTGTGGGGGAGAGGAGCCCGGCTCACCTGGGTCAGCATGGCCCCAGAGGAGGGGAAGGAAGCAGGAAGCTGGAATTGCTAAGCCTGGCACAAGCTCTACCTGTACCAGTGGTGTCTGCCTTGGGCAGGTCACATTACCTCTCTAGTTTTCTCAAGCATGAAATAGGAATAATCTCCGTATACACAGGACTGTTGGAAAACCAAGTGAGCTAAGGAAGAGGTGTAAACGTGATTTTAAAATTCCTCCACACTAGACAAATGTGTGGCAGCAACATTTCCCTATTCTGACCATTGAGGTAACAGCTGAGCTGGGCTCCTTGCCCCCTGAGATCTGTCCATCTCTGTGCCGCTTTCTACCCCAGACCTGTGCACCCCTTGCCCTTTCCGCCCTGACACCCTGTGTCCAGGCTCAGTGGCATGGACGAGTAGTCAGCTTCTGGGAGACTGCCCAGCGGGGCCCAAAGTCTCTGATCCTCAGGGGAGACTCCTAAGTTCAGAGAAGGGGCTGCGTGTTACCCCTGTCAAATACAAGTGCAATGGCTTTTCTTCTGACCTTAAAGATGTTGTTCTGAGTGGGGGTGTCGATGCCTAGATGGAGCATGGCCTCTCTGGTCACCTCGAAACAATCCTCTGAAAAGAAATCCAAGTCACAGCCTAGTGTTAGGACCAGAGGTCAGCAGGAGCGGTGAGGGAGGCAGGCCGTGAGCAGAGGGTGGGTGGGTGCTGGGTAAGGCTCCCCCTACCTTCCAAGGTCCTCTCCGGGTTGGGCAGCCAGCAGAAGGCGGCTCCCTCGGGGAGGTGCCACTGGAGCCTCTCGTCTGCACTGGCTCCTTTGCAGATCTGTGGGAGTGGGGACAGGTGGCTGAGCTGGGGGTACGAGGGAAGCCCAGGCCTGCAGAGACCTGGAGCTGAGATGAAAGGAGAAATGGCAGTGACATCACAAGACCGAGAGGTCACTGTAGAGCACCCAGGGCAATCTCGGGGCTAGAGCAGCAGCAAACAGTTGTGCACATCTCCAGCCCGGTGCGAGACGCCCTGCCGTGGAGGCCTGCGGTCTGAGCCGGACAGCACACTATCCGTGCTCTGGGGGACCACCCATCTGACGAAAGAGGCACAGCTCGGGAGAGTCCACAGCACCTTTTGGTCTGACAGGGGAGGGAACACACGTCCCCACGCTGAAACCATCCCGGGAGCCAAGGCCCGGTGTGAGGCTGCAGGAAGTTTGCTGGAGTGAGTGGGCGTCACTGAGAGCAGGT
>PVKM010041451.1:0-13125 GCA_004027735.1 Carollia perspicillata
TTTTTTTTAATATATTTTATTGATTATGCCATTACAGTTGTCCCATTTCCCCCCCTTCATTCCCCTCCACCCTAGACACCCCCTCCCACCCACACTCCTCCCTTTTTGTTCATGTCCATGTGTCCTAAGTTCTTTAGCTTCTACATTTCCCACACTACTCTTGCCCTCCCCCTATTTTCTACCTACCATCTATGCTACTTATTCTCTGTACCTTCTCACCCTCTCCTCTGACTCCCCTGTTGCAAACCTTCCACGTGATCTTCATTTCTGTGGCTCTGCTCCTGTTTTAGGTGACCGCTTAGTCCACTTTTGTTTTAGGTGTGGATGTTAATAACTGTGAGTTTCCTGTCCTTTCACTGTTCATATTTTTTATCTTCTTTTTCTTAGGTAAGTCCCTTTAACATTTCATATAATAAGGGCTTAGTGATGATGAACTCCTTGAACTTGACCTTATCTGAGAAGCGCTTTATCTGCCCTTCCATTCTAAAGGAAAGCTTTGCTGAATAGAGTAATCTTGGATGTAGATCCTTGCCTTTCATGACTTGGAATACTTCTTTCCAGCCCCTTCTTGCCTATAAGGTCTCTTTTGAGAAATCAGCTGACAGTCTGATGGGAACTCCTTTGTAGGTCACTGTCCCCTTATCTCTTGCTGCTTCTAGAATTCTTTCCTTCATTTTAATCTTGGCTAGTGTAATTATGATGTGCCTTGGTGTGTTCCTCCTTGGATCCACCTTCTTTGGGACTCTCTGAGCTTTCTGGACCTCCTGGAAGTCTATTTCCTTTGCCAGATTGGGGAAGTTCTCCTTTATTATTTGTTCAAGTAAGTTTTCCACTTGTTTCTCTTCCTCTTCCCCTTCTGGTACCCCTATAATTCAGATGTTGGAATGTTTAAAGATGTCCTGGAGGTTCCTAAGCCTCTCCTCATTTTTTTGAATTCTTGTTTCTTCATTCTTTTCTGTTTGGTTGTTTCTTTCTTCCTTCTTGTCCACTCCACTGATTTGAGTCCCAGTTTTCTTTCCATCATTATTGGTTCCCTGTGCATTTTCCTTCATTTCACTTATCAATGCCTTCATTTGTTCATCTAATTTGCGACCAAAATCAACCAGTCCTGTGAGCATCCTGATCACCAGTGTTTTGAACTGTGTATCTGATAGGTTGGCTACCCCTTGGTCATTTAAAAGTATTGGCTCTGGGGCTCTGAGCTATTGTTCTGTTTGAGTCATTTTTGGTCAGGTGGTGCCTGTTACATATGGGTGGTGGAGCCTTAGGTGTTTACCAGGGCGGGGCAACCCAGCCACAGGGTTGTGACGCTGTCTGTGGGGGCGGGGTCAGAGAGGGAACAATGGCGCCTGTTCCACGCTCTCTCAGATTTGCGTCCCCTCTGCTGCCTCCCACATGCAAACTAGGCCCCCCTGGCGCTAGTTCTCAGGTGGGTGGGCCTATGGATGTTCCAGGACCCTGCGGGTCTCCCCAATGACCTCTGCTGTGAGGCTGGGAGTCTCTCCTGGCACCTTTTCAATTGATGTTTTTAGGCTTTGTTTCCCATTGCTGGGGCCCTGGGCTGTGTGGTCCATCTCATTGTCCGCTCTTGCCTAGTTTATCTGCACATGAATGTGTGTCCACAGTCGACCAACTGCCCTGTGTGCCCTGTGTGCTCTGCTCGTCTCCTCCCCGTGTCTGGGGTCTGCACGCTCCGCACCACCTACGCTCCCCAGTGCTCCCAGTCTGGCAGCCACTGCCTCTTCCTGCCGTGTTTCCTCTCCGCCTGCTGCTGACTCCGCCCCTCTTACTGGTCTGGTTGAATGGTTGTCCGATTTCCGTAGTTCAATTTTCTGTTTTCTGGTTGTGTTATTGTTTGTAAATATTTGTTGTCCTTAATCTTGGTTGTGAGAGGAGATACAGTGTTTCCACTACGCCTCCATCTTGGCCAGAAGGCTGTCGGCATTCTTTGCAGGCACACTGAACACCTGTCACAGGCTTTCACTTCAGGGTGCTTCCTTGAAGCCAGGGAGCCCAAGCCCAAGCCCTTCATCCCGTGGTGGAAATGACATGCGGTGACTTACATCATGCTGGCTGTCAGTGACTTTATATCCCACAGGAATAAGAGAAGTGAGGTGCACTTTCTGGGTGGCTTGTGTGACCAGAGCTTCCTGGAAGGGTGTTCTCAGCTGGCTCCCCCAGGGCCCCACCAGACACCTTTCCTCTCTTTCTTCGTGGCAGGAGGGGGAGTAGGGAGAGGAAGTGAATGGGAATGGGCAGAGCGCAGAACAGAGGGAGGGTGTCACCACTGAAGTAGTTAAGGGTTCTTGGTCCAAGGATGCACTCAGAGGCCTAAGAGCACCCTGAAATCATAGCCACATATTGTATGTGGGGGCATTTTTCTGGGAAGGAAGTCTCTAACTTTCCTTAGTTCTCAAAGTAGTCTGTGAGCCAAAAAACTTTCAGAATCCCAAGCTTAGAATGGTGACTTTTCCCTGAGTCAGGCTTCCTCCTCCCTGGTTACTCAGAACCCGTGAAGTGCTACCATGTTAGTCAAGGCGGCAAGTGTAAAAATATCAAATGCTCATTACACGGCAATGATGGGAAACTTCGTCTGTTTAGCCAGTCTGCTTAGCCGATTCAAGTGAGAAGTCTCAGCGCAAAACAGATGCCTGGGAAACCAGGCTGATTAATGACGCTGCCTCTTTGTTCTCCTGCACAGGGCCCGGGATGGCACTCTCAGTGACAGGGCTCATTGTCTTCTCCCTCCTGCAAGCCATTCTGTCTTTGAACCCTGAGGACCCCAATGTGTGCAGCCACTGGGAGAGGTAAGATACCGGTCTCAGATGGCCAGGGACTCCCTGAGGACCTCACCTGGGCTTCCCACTGTTGCTACAAAAACAGAGGCAAGAGGTTCCGAGGCTGAGCACCAAGGGCCTGCGGTCTAGCTGCAGAGACAGCCTGGATGCGGAAAGACAGGACAAAGCAGTATGGACTCTGTGTACGACTCAGTGTGGTGGGAGGTCAGAGAGCAGGGGTTGAGTGACAGGCAGCTCGAACAATGCAGTCTGGTAGTTCACGCTGTACTCATGCTCCTCCCAGGGGCGTTCCCACTTCCCAGCCAATTTACAGGGGAGGAAGTAGGGGCCCCTAGGGGCTTGGTGCCCATCCACAGCCAGGTGGGGAGCAGTGAGTTGTGTTGGTCCAGAGGTGTTGCTCTCTGATGCTGTGGTATCCTTCCTGGTCTCACAGGACTGGAGATAATGCAGCATCTTGGACATGTGGGCGGTCAGCAGCCTGCCCTATCGGGGGTGGGTGGAGGGCTCTGCTGCTTCGGGTCTAGCGCTGGTCAGAGGACCGCCAGGGGAAGGGCAGCTGAGGGCAGAGGCCGACGAGGAACAGAGGTCCTGGGGGAACAGGCCAGGGCCCTGCAGACGGCCTGACTTTGAAGCATAAGGTTAAAGTATTGATTCGGGTGAGCGGAAAGACAGTGACCAGAGACCCAATCAGGGAAAACCAAATTAAACCTGGGAATTGATTGGCCATGCTGACCAGGCCAACTCTGCCACTTAGATGTTAATAAATCAAATGAATAAAATTGAGATGAGGGCCCAATGGGGGAAGCAGATGGTGGAGGTGGACAGGTGAGGGGGAGGGGTGTCCGTGCTCCCTGCCCTTGAGGGTGTGTCCCAGTCCCACTATTGGGAAAGGTGCCTCGCCCGGGGCCCTGGAGGGACTGGCTGGGGAGGCGGAGGGACAGTGCCTGCACCAGCACGGTTTCTAGTGAACGGTGCTCCACGAGGGTCCCTACAGAGTCAAGGCTGGAGCAGAAGGCATGTGCCCCTTTTGGGGGAAGTGGGAAGAATACGAGAACTATGATGAGTAGACCTTGGTTCATTCCAGTTTGGAGTTTTTTCAGTTGTTAGTTCTATGATTTGGGGAATGTCTCTGAACCACTCTGAGCCTACATCCACCTCTGTAAAGTGGGGTGGGTGGGTAATGACCTCCTCTTCCCAGGCTTGTTGAAAAGTCAGGGAATTGGTTTCACCGAAGTGCTCAATCATTGACTTTTCTTGTTGCCACGGGCTTTGGAGGAAGTGGTTATCAGATTTTAAGGCACACCAGGCTCGCTGGGAATGTGAACGAAACACCGAGTCTCCTGGGTCCTAGCCCAAGAGACTGATTCCACAGGTCGGGGGTAGAGCCCAGGGACATGTATTTTTCATAAGCTTTCCACATGATTGTGAGGTGATCCAGGGTCCTTGGCCTTCTTGTTTTGTGAATTTAAACCTCTATTTCCCAGTGGGTGAGAGCGAGATCAGGTGGAATTCCATATTAGTGTCTGGTTTTTAGACTCCAGTCTCGTCAACCCTGTCTTGTCCGCCTGTCCCAGTTGAGATACAGTCGCTTCCTGCCCCTGTCTCTGCTGTACCCCAGCCCCAAGCACACCCCCTTCCCTCTGACCACGTCTGCCTTTCCTACTGCCTCCAGCCAGGTCCTGCTCCTCTAGGAAGCCCACCCTGACTTCCCTCTTCTTCGGGTCCCATTTGCACCAGTGGATCAGTTCAAACGTAAACAAAACTCTCTAAGTTTCTACGCCTGGCCAACGTGAATAAATTTGAAACGTGAAAATATTCTGAACCCAGTCTGCACGGAGCTGGCACTTTAAGTGGACAGGCTATCGGCTGAATATATAGCTCTGATGGGAGAACAAAGGGTGACCCTACCAGCTAAAACGAGGTCTGGGGATCCCCTGGGCTTCTTTAACCCCCAGGCAGGAGGCCTTGCCATGAGGCCCCCGTGATACCAAGCACCTCCTTTCTCTTGGCTTTTCCAACTGAGCCAGTTCCACATAGATGGGTCCAGTCTCTGTCACTCCAGAAACACACCCCGGTCCCTGGAGACGGCTGAGGGAGAATTTCCCAGTGGGATTAGTGCTTCTGGTGGCTCCTCGTCAATTACACCCCTCCCCCATAAAAATCCAGCAGAAAGACCTCCCCTGGCTAGTAAAGCCCAGCTCTACAAAATTAATCTGGCCCCTCATTAGCGCATTGGCCAATGAGCATGTTAAACCATCCAGCCATGAAACCAGGGGCACACTCTTCACCCCAGACACTTGGAGTCGGTTCAGGGTCTCAGTGCCAGGCCTGCTTGGCTCAGGGCATTCCTGTAGCGCCAGCTCTGTCCCCATGACACCACCCTGCCCCCGCCGTTGGGACGGTGCCTTTTCTCTGAGCAGCCACTGTCCCCCTCAGTTCTGGGGGGTGGCTGAACCCTCAAGTGCTTAACAAAGGCAGGGAGTCCATTCTCCGTGTGTGTCTTGCTCTGCCTCCCCTACCATGTCCGGGAGGAAATGTTCCTCAGTGCCTAGCACAGGAGGTAAATTGTTGCCAGTGTTATAATAGTGATGGCCAGTTTCCATTAGACATTTACTGTGCACCCGTTAATCATTTCACACGTATTGTTGTCCCACCACCCTGAGATATAGATACTGTTACCGCCCCCCGAACCCTCACAGTAACTACATGGAGCCTCTGGTGACATTTAGCAGGTTTACAGGTGAGGAGATGGAGGCCTACATGAGTCTCACATGTCTAAGGACATGCTGCTGACAAGTGACAGGGTTCAACCTTGACCCAGAGCCCATGCACTCCTCTCCATTCATTCTCCAGCCTCTACGTGAAGTGTCAGAGCACAGGGTCATGGAATTTTGGAGTTGAAGGGACCTGTGGGAAGCTAGGGTGTGCTTGGAGCTGCCTCGGTTTCTCCAAGCCTGGAGAAAAAGGAGAGTTTAGGGGCGTGTCTGCATGGGTGTGTGCCTCTGAGGCACATCTGGCCAGATGAGGCTCACCGAGGGCCCTCCTACAGCCTTGGTGCTTCAGAGAAACAGAGTGTTCCCCACACCCTGACTCCCTCCTGGGGGTGGCCGACAGCTCCTGGCCTCCTTCTGAATTCCAGACCTTTGCCATTTCTGGCCTCCGAGGGCCTGCTGTGGACACAGTCAGGGAGCTGGCCTGCCCAGCCTTCTTGCAAGTAAACCAACAATTTCCTCAGGTAAAGCAGACGGGCTTTTATAGCCTGGACCTGGCCATCTGGCCAAGGTCAATGAGCCTTCTGGGGGAAAAACACTGAATAGTACCAACATACATAAAAATTAAATCCTGAAATCTCAGCTGACAACCTCTCCCAGCCTTCACAGGAAGTGTGAGTGTTCACTTTATGTCCTGGCTGAGCTGCCTTTTCCTACAAATCCTGCCAGGGGTGGACAGGTGCGAAGGCTTGTTTTCATGAAGGTGAAACCTGCTTCCCTGTGGCTTCCACTTACTGGTCCAGGGTTGCAGCTAACAGGCAGGAAGATGAGCTACCATCTTGATCGGCAGGCCTGGGGCATGTTCTCGATGTGCTCCCAGCTACACAAGAGATGTAATACCAGGGCAGAAGTAACTGGTGACTTTGGGGGAGTCACTTGTTCTCTCTGATGCTCAGTTTTGTCTTCTGTGAAATGAGAATATAGCAATGTCACCTACCTTATAAGATTGTGTGAGGATTAAAAGGGCATCAAATACTGAAGGCAGAACGCTTGCTACATCTTGGCAGTTATTGTTGCCAGCTGTGTGACCTGGGCAAGTCTCCTCCCTCTGAGCCTTAGTTTCTTCATCTATAAAATGGGATCACTTACTTCACAGAGTTGCTACAAAGATTAACTTCCATCAGGTGCTTTGAAAACCATTAACGATATAAACAACTATTTTAAACTTGTTGGCTCTGCTTTCCAAAACCACACAGAATACCCCCAAACCCTCCTTTATTCTCTCTCTGTTAATTGAACAAATGAACTAGAGTTTCAGAAAATGAGCTGGGCTAAAGGGCAGTAAGGCATGCATCCTGGATCCCACCAAGCATCAGGCAGGTTTAAATGCCAAGGGCAGGAGAAAGAGTGGGGTGGTGAAGAGAGGGGGTGTGGGAGCCCCTGGACATTTGGCCTCAGCCTGGCTTCCCTGGGGAGGGACACCCCATCCTGAATATCAGCTCAGCCTCCCATGCGCTGACGGAAGCTTCCATCTCCTCTCCGGTTCTCAGCTATGCCGTGACTGTCCAAGAATCATACGCGCACCCCTTCGACCAGATCTACTACACACGATGCACAGACATCCTCAACTGGTTCAAGTGCACCAGGCACCGGTGAGTACTCACAGATGATGGGGCAGTGCTGGGCCCTCAGGGTTTGCCTTTCTGCCAGTTAGTAAAAGGCCCTTGTAGCAGCTGCGGTCAGTGCATCCTGTATCCCCTTGGCACTCACCCTTCACACTGACTCCCTGAGATGCTCTGATGTGGGCTTCTTTCTGGCCAGAAGCGCTTATGGGCAGGGCAGGCCAGAAGTGGCAGAGAACTGATGCCCTTGGGGTCATTCCTCCACCAGGAACAGGTGGGGTTTGTGGGTGAATACCCCAGCTTTCTTTCCCTGAGAATACAGGGCCCAACTCTGACTGTGTTCCACACCGCATCCCAGAGTAACCTGCTCAACAGCACACCCTAAATTGGCTGCCTTTATTTCCCCATCTCCCTCCTCATGCTTCCCAGAATTACCTCCTCATTAAACTACTTGTCCTTGAATCCTTGTCTCAGGTCTGCTTCTTGGAGAAAATCCAACCTAGGACACCACCCACCCCCTCCACGCCCCCTGCTCAGAGCAGATGTAGCCTCTTGCCAGGACATCTGGCTTGGAGAACAGAGTGCAGGCTAGAAGTCAGGGCCCTCTCAGCATCCAAACGGCTGCACATGGGAACCCTGCTCCCTTGTGTCAGCCCCCTGCAAACGTGACATACTCCCATGTCACTAGGGGAGAGAGGAGACGAAGGAAGAAAGAACATGTTTTGTTGGATGATCTTGGACAAATCACTTTATTTTGCAATTCCCATGTACTCATCAAACATAGAATGATCCTTGCCTTTCCTACCCGCAGGGCCCAGTGAGGTCAGGAATGTGAAAATACTTTGAAAAATGCAGAGGAGAATGGAGAAAAGTGAGGTGTTAGGCCCAGGAAATGTGGAATTATTACTTGAGGGTTTGAAAAACCAGTAGACGAAGAGTAAATGAGGGACCGAGTGAGAGGCCACTTCGAAGGCTCATCTCCTAGTTGCTGAGCATCTGTGTTGGTTCCAGATTTCTTTTGCTTCCTCCTGTGGGTCTAGTCTCTCTTTGGGATTTATGCAGGAATCATGGTAGGCAGCATGTGGACTGGGAAACTCGCTCTATACTGAAAAGCCTAAGTCCTGGTATTGTTTGGGGTTTTGCTAGTAACTTCCTGTGAGACACTGAGCCTAGATACAATAACCACTTAAAATTTCTTGCCTGCTAATCCAACACCTGAATCGTCTCAGGGTTGGTCTTCATTGGTTGTCTTTTCTTTTATGTGGGTAATATTTTCTAGTATCTTTATATGTCTAGTAATTTTGAATTGTGAGCTAGGCATTGTGAACAACAGAGACAGTAAAGACTGAATTCTGTTTTGTTCCTCCAGAGAGTATCAATTTGTTATTGCTCACTTGTTTGTTTTACCAGTCCTTTAACTTGGCCAAACTCAATTTTCAGACTCTGAAAGTTCAATATTTCTAGCCTTATTTGGACTGCTTGGAACCTGCTCTCCACAACAGTATTCAGGGGCCAGAAGTTTGGGCATAGATTTTACCAAGAATTACAGGCTTCCTCTTTGTGGCTTTCTTCTTTCTGGGGTTTCCCTCTTCACTTTTTAGTTGTTGGGTCCACCCTGGACTTGTCTTGTGGCTCTTCAAAACAATAAGGCTGCATGTCTTCTATCTGAATTTTAGCCATCTGGAGTATTTATTGTTGACTGGGGTCTGCCCTTGGACTAACCTTGCCCAGTGTCATTCCCTTCTTCCAAGTGTCTACTCCCCTCCAGTATCTACCTTTGCTCTCTCTCTAGTGCCTTCAGGTAGTTGTTTTTTCACATTTTCTCCAGATTGTATAACTGCTTGCAGGGGGCTTGGTCCAATAGGGGCCACTCAGCTTTAACACATCCCCATCCTCTAGCCCTTGGCTGTGAAATGAGGAGCTGGGACCAAATGCCCCCTTCCAACTTCCCCAGTTGTGCTTGGCTGCCTGTGGCCCTGGTCAAAGGCAGAGGCAGAACTAGAAGTCCTGCTCTCTCCATGAGCCTGCCAGGCTCTGTGCCAGAGCCAAGTTTGCTCTGAGGCGTGGTTTTGTTGGGTACTTGGAGGCTGGGGCTGCCATCCATCACTGCTGGGAAAGGGTGAGTGAGTGGATGCTTATTAAAATAGGCTGCATTCCTGGAACATGAATTATTTTGCTAAATTATTGAGTCGCCTTGCAGCCTTCCTGATGACCTGGAGTGTGTACACTGACAGCTGCACCATCAGTCTGCCTCTGTGTGGAATGCCTTGTTTGAACGCAGCATCATTCTCCCGACAGCAGCCTGGCCCCTGGCTCCTTCCCCTTCCTGCTTCCCACCCCAGCACTGGGAGCAAGCAAGGGTGGGAAAGCCACAAGCAGTGGGGCATCTCTCTCCTGTGAGGCTTTAATGATGTCAAGACCACCACCCCATTGGAATGCTAGGGGAGAACCCCGTTTGCTGGGAGGAATGGACTGGATGACCTCTGAGTCATCCCCAAGTTGTTCTTTATCTGAGAGGCTAACACCACCCCCAAAATAGCCAGGAGCTGCCTCCCTGTGCCAGGAGAGTAGCTTCACTTTGAGGTCAGCTTACCTTTCATAATGGGCTTTTGACAAAGTAGAATGACCTTAGTTTACAACATTCCCAAATATCACAGATGTCCCCAGCGTCCCACACTGTCATTTGTCATAAAGAGAGGGCTTTACGGACTGGGAGCCTGTGTGGTAGGACTCCCCTCCCGAGTTGGCCTGGCCTGACCCTCCATGGAAAGCAGGCCTTCAGCACCTCCAGTGACCCACTCCTGCTGCTCTGCCCCCTGAGGAGGGGTCCACAGGGCAGGCTGCCCCACCCCAGGTGCTGCGGGGGGAGGCAGAGAGCTCTGGCTTCAAAGCCCAAGGACTTGGAGTTGAGTCCTACTTATGTGACATGGCCTTAAGAAGTTACTTTTTCTTTCTGGCTTTTGACGACCACTTCAGATCACCTCTGTTTTGACCCCCCGTGTGTGGAAGGGACTTTGCCTTTAATATCTCATTGCAACTCCTTCTTGCCGACTTGGCCCCCACACCATCCATTTCCCTTTCCTTGCTCTGTTATTATGGCCATCCCATCAATCCAGCAAGCCCCGCTGTGGGAACTGGCACATAGGTTAACCCTAGTAGCTTCGAAATAAGACTGACTCAGGTTTGAATCCTGGTTCTGAAACTGTTTGGCCGTGTGTCCTTGAGCAAGTCATCAACTTCTCTGAATCTTGGTTTTCTCATCCATAGACCAAAATGGGAGAAAGGGCACATAAAATTAAGTAAGAATAAAAATTCTAAAGAAGAAATGAAAGAAAGGGGCATAATGAAGCTACCTGTCGCAAGGAGGGAATGGAATGAGATTTTGCTTATCAATTGCTCTGGCACTGGGCGAAGCCTCAATACCCATGTTAGCATGAGAACTGGAACCCAGGTCTCTGACTGCCAGTCCAGAACTTCCTCTGCTCTCTGGGCCTTAGCTTCCTCCTCTGCAGGGCCAGGTTTTGTTCTGAGCCTTCCCAGGGATGGCATGTGAAGCTCATCCCCCGGAGGTGTTAATTTTGGCGTGGGAGAGATGAACCTGCCTCTGGGACTGAGTCAGACTCAGAGGGACCTTTTGATGAGTGTGCTTCAGTTCTCCACGTGGGTGGACTGAATTCCAGGGGACTTAAACAGTCTGCTTGTTGGGGTGGTGGCAATAAGCATGGAAACTCCCATCCAAGTCTCCCCTTGGGCCCCTCCAGCCCCAGGTCTAGAAGTTTTAAGAAGTCCCCAGTCGTCCTCCACAGTGCCACTCCAGACAGCATCTTTTGCAACGCGTCCAAGTATCACTCTGCAGAGATCGGGGAAAAGTCAGCAGGTGTAACAAACGCCGGGCCATTCTGTGTCACAACAGCCCAGATCCCACCATCGATTGTTCTTTATTGTGTTCCTTCATATTCGAAGCCACCATGCATTTTAAAGCAATTATTGAATGGCATCCTCGATGTCGCTTAACACAAATATCATTCTAACAGAAGTGATGGATTTTCAATACTTTCAAGTGTCTTTCTCCCTTGTGCCTTAGGATCAGCTATAAGACAGCGTATCGGCGTGGCCTCCGGACCATGTACCGGCGGAGGTCCCAGTGCTGCCCTGGCTACTACGAGAATGGAGACTTCTGCATACGTATGTAGAGGCTGCCTCTGTTCTGGCCTCAGTGGGCATGGAAGGGCAGGGAAGGGGACCGAGGGGAAGAGAGGTAGAGCTGTCATCCCGACCTTGGGCCATAGGTCTCAGCTGACCCAAGGACTCCAGAAGTCCCGGCCTGCTGCCAGCTTGGAGAGAAGAATGGGTCGAATGCAAATGCGTTAGCACACATTTGTCTATCGGATCAGCCTCCTAGAGGGCTGAGGGGAGTAAGTCCGGTCTAGACTTTGAAGGGGTCAGGAGAGAAGTAGATGTTTCTGGAGCAGGTTGGGAGCAGTGGGAAAAGTGCCGAGTGCTTGGCACAGACCTGAGGTGGTCGTAGGTGCTCAGGAAGGCTTTGCTGGGTGGGCAGGGAACTGATGGATGAATGAATGGAGGGATGAACGGACGGATGGGTGAGAGGAAGGCAGGCAGGCTCGATTATTGGATGGCGAGACCACGGTACCTAGAAGGGGAACGGCAAGAGTAAGACATCACAAGGGACCTGTTCCAGGAAGTGGGAGGGTTTCCAGAAAGGATCGGAACACACCAAAGAAAAAGAGGTAACGCTCGTTACCTCTTTTCCTTTTTGTCTGCAGTGGCTCAGAAAACTGAAGCCTTCGTGTCCCCAGAGAGACAAGGGCTAACGTGCTGGTAGCTGCAGGCCCTCTGGGTGGGGGCAGTGTGGTACAGTGGGAGACACCCAGGAGTGAGAGCTTAAACATCAGGGTTTTGGTCTCAGCTTCCCAGGCATGTAGTTTTGGGCCAGTCACCGAACCTCTCCAGGAGATTGGTTTAGGACCCTATTAGAGTCCAATGGGCTCTTTCCCCACTGACCTCTGACCAGTGGAAGGGCCAATCTGGGGCTTCCCAGTGAACACCAGAAGATTCCCTCAAATGCAGGAGACTGTCAGAGAAGCGGGGAGGCCCCCATTTAATTACTAAGAGGAACCTGCCCCCACAGCTTCTGCCTCTGCATTTGGAGGCAGATCTGAAGAGTGATTTTCCTTGTTAGTATTCTCCTTGCCATCTGGATGGGTAGAGCGAGGGAGCACCAGAGAGAATTTGGGCAGAGTGGGCGTGTTGATGTTGGGAATGAAATGACAATTTTCCCCTACTGTTGTTACATCTCCCCTAATGCCAGAGAAATACAATTCTAATTGCATTACAGGAATGAATGAAAAATGCTCCAGCAAATGGGGTCAATACTGATGGTTTTGCAGGAAAGATACACAGATACTCACTCAAAGCAAACTCAAAAAGCAGTGCAGAGGGTTGGGCTGGGCTAAGGCCTTGGTTACTACATGGGATGTGGTTACTATAGGGACCTACGTGTGGAAGCAAGGTCAGGACCAAGGCTTTACTGCTACCACTCTGCTTGCCTGGAGTGGAGTGAGGGCCAGGCTGACGGTGGGGCTTGGGAGCCATAAAACACAAGCAGGATGAAGGCGAGCAGCCCTTTCGAGCTCAGGGCACATAGTGATGGACTCAGGGAAGTTATAAAGGGAGCTCAGACATCAGCACTGGGCTGCAGGCATAGATGAACACCTTCCATTTTTAATTTCCATTCGTGGGTGTTGGTCAGGCTCTTGGAACTGAGGAGCAGGGCAGAAGCACCAAGCGTCCTGGTTGCACAGGCTCAGTCTTGCTGACATGGAAGGCAGCTCATGACCTGCCACGTCCTCCTTATGTAACCACCAGGCACTGCCTGCCGAGCTGGTGGCCACAAGCAGGTCTGCCCAGGAAGCCAAGCTCGAAAAGCCACTTTCAGGACTGAAGGCTTTTCCCAGGAGGCAACAGGGGGGTTTC
>PVKM010041452.1:0-13141 GCA_004027735.1 Carollia perspicillata
CACTGAGCCACAGCAGCCAGGGCTCAATGATTTCTAATCATGTAGAATCAGACATTCTTAGTTATCACCTATATTACAATGGCTAAATCACATACCTGAAAGGCATTGAAAAAGGACATAGGGCACATGACCCTAGGTCACAATATCATCCTCTAATTCATTTCTGAGTGATGTTCATCCCATGTAACCTACACTCTCAGTAGTCTGTTTTCTCCAGATACCTACGTGGTTCTCGATTTGAGTGGTTTTTTATTCAGAGAAATGATTTGTACTCTTTGTTTTCTCTTGTAACTTGGCCCTGGCTCTGAGTCGTCCAGGTTTCCAAGATTCCGACGTTGACTGCAGGAGCTAGTTCTGTCCCTGGATCCCTTGTGAGCAGCATCAGTCCTGCAAAGGACATTTTCAAGCCCGATGCATCCAGTTGCTGTGGAGCTGCAACCAGACAAACCAGCCTAGGTGCTCCGTGGGACTCTTAAACCCAGGTCCTTCTGTCTGAGAGTGCACTTGAATTTCCTCTTTTGATTTTTTTCCCAACTCATAGAAGAGAGAAAATAAAAGGCAATTTTCTCCCTTTCAAAAACACAAATTACAGAACTCAGTGAATTTGACAAATAAAAGCTTTTATTTTTTCCAAAATACCTTTTGCATTGCAATAGTTGCCATTATAATGTCTGCCATTACACAACACAAAATAATTTTTTTTCTAGGTGTAATCAGATGGTGACAAAAATATGGTAAAGCTTTCTAAAGGACTTACTTTAATCCTCCACTTCTCACTGGGGGCTGAAGCCTCTTTGTTTTGTTTGAAGGTAAACTATCTTATTTATCATGTCTGCATAAATACCTCCACTATCAATAATGCAGGCTATCGGAATACTCAAAGTAAAAAAAAATGTGGACCTGTCCTTAAAGGGATAGGCTTAACATCTTGCAAAAGTAAGTTAAAAAGAAATTTGCATTCTTTTGTTTAAGCAGGAAAACACAGTGTCGTTCAAGACAGGTCCCCTATTGTCTTAATCAAGGATTCTTAAGTCCATAAAGGTACTCAGGATTTGATATAATGGCATAAGGGGAAAAATAAAACATGGCCATTTCGGTACCCTGAGCACATCAGGTCACAGGGGATCAAGTTTGTCAAGAGGGACGGTGTGACCTATTAAAAGCTAGAATAACCTACTGAAGTTTTGGAATCATAGAAAAACACATTTGAATAGTGCTATATCATGTGTTAGATATATTGCCTGATGGAAATTAGTTGTTCTCTTTTGGGCTTGGTTTTCCTATCTGAAAAATTGGGATAAGAATATACTACTGGTTAGAATTGCTTCTGCTTTCAAGTAACAGGAGACTCAAGTAATTGTGACTTCATCCTAAGACCCTTACTTACATCTCAAGATAAAAAAAATGCCTGGCCATAAGTATCTACAGGGTTGGTTCAGTAGCTCAGTGATATTAGAAGGCTAGTTTGGTGTGTCTGATTTTACTGCATTTTCCCCCCATGCTACCGAGTAGGCTGCCCCTCCAGCCATCAATTCCTCCATCCAGCTTGCTAAAAGAATGACCATGTCAGGAATTCTGTCATTTCATCTTGAAATCAACCCCACTCCCACTCTCTTTCCCCACAAATTCCCCCTTATTTCTCATTACCAGAACTTGGATCTCATACCCAGGTCCACATGAGTCACTGGGAAGAGTGACAGGGATGACATGGGTTATTGTAGACCTGTGGTCCTCAAAGTGTGGTCCTCTGGATGACTTTGACAAGCTTGCTAAAATTCTAATTGCTGGGGTCCTGCATTCTGATTCTGTGTGTCAGGGGTGAAGCTGATAATTTTTATTTCTATTTTATCTCCTGCCAGTGTTAATGCCTAGTTCGATGACCACTCTTTGAGAACTACTGACTTAGATCAAGAGGGATTGAACCCCTGGGACTGGGATATGCTCCTACTTTTTCTCCCTTTTTTTAAACGAATTGCTACTCTTTATGAAAACAAGTCGATTTCTCCCAGAAATGAGTGGAAGGTGGTGTGTCAGTCACAATCTAACAGGAACACAAAAACCTCTGCGGTAATTCAGTGGGGATAACTTAAGAGAGACAATTATTTACAGAGCTGCTAGGAGAGTTTACTGAGCAGCTGGGGGAAGCGGGAGCACCCTGGAGGTCAGCACCGCAGGGAGCCACTGCCACTGGTGGGCTGCAGAGGCTTGGCCACTATCAGAGGTGCCATCAAAGGGAGGGGCTATGAAAAGATATGTCCTGCTTCTCTTCCTCTTCTTCCTAACTCTCACCAGTGCCTCCAGCCTGCCACACCTGGCTGAAAGCCAATTGGCAAGAGTCTGAGAAACACACCTCTTAGTGTTCAACAGAGGAAAGGCAGGCACTGCATCTGTAGCAAACAGATGAATGATGGACCAGGGGCTGGGAAAACCTTTGTTATATGTAAGTTGACGGAAGAATTTAAGAACATATTTAGAATACTTAACACCATTACAAAACAAGGTCTCAAAAATGGTAAATGGTGATGATGATGACGACATCAACAATGGTTAAATGAATTTTTTCCCTCAAAGGAGTGCCAGAACACATCATGTGACCCTTAATAGTGTGAAGTTCATTCTGCCATCTTTCCCGAAGCCTCAGACAAGAACCTTTTCTCCTTAGTTCTCAGACCGACATTGATGTCTCTATTTACCTTCTTGGCACCAAGGGATGCGTGTATCAAGAACTCTGACCCGACGCTAAGAGGAGAATACAGATGTGGAGGACTGAGGAGCGTTCCGAAGGAAGTGTCTCCGGCAGCCAGGGCAGCGTGGTGCCGTGAGCCAGCATGTCCATCTCCCGATGCACTGCGACGTGAAAGGAGGGCCAATGGGAATCTGTTGGGTTTACCTCCCCAAATAGGCCACCCGATCTAGTCATGGCTTCCCAGTTTTTCCCAGGGAACCACCCCTTCTCAGTTTTCACCTCAAGATACTCTATTTTTTAATTTAATCTTTGTTATATTTTTTCATTATCTGTTAGTCCCCTTATACCCGCCAAGTGGAGCTGATTTTACTTCCAGCTCCAGGAATGGACTGGTCCTCCAGGCATGGCCACGGCCAGTACTTCCTGACTCAGCAAGGGACCAAAATTCAGACCAGTGAGGCTCAAATCCTAGATATTCTTATCAATACTTTTGTTAAGAATCTCTCTCTCCAATGAATTTGGAATGTCGCTGGCCTAGAACAGCAGGGGGCCGCTATGTGGAGAGGCTTCTGCTTAAAGCGAAGCTAATATGGTGAAGAGCAGAGTGGAGAGGCGCGGGGGGGGCGTCCAAGTCCTGATGAGACTGTTTGATTACCTGTGTCCCGAACTGCAGAGCCCCTGGACTTTTCAATTATGTGAGCCAATCTGTTCATGTTTAGAGAGGGAGGGCTGTGAAGAAAAGTTCAAGTATAACTTGCAACTGATGGCCCAACATCGAGGGTGTGTCAGTACCCACTTACTAGTTCAGGAAGTCATTCTGGGCTTCTCTCCACGCTTACCTTCTTCCCATTCTCCCGGATCTGTATTTCACAATTACCCCTCCGACCTTTGTTCTCGACTCTGCCTTTGGGTTTGATGTGCAGAATCATACATTTTGTGTTCCCTCTGATTCTTAGTATTGAGAACTTGCATTTGGCTATTCTGTCTCAGGTTCTGATAAGAAGTATTCCTTCTAGTTTAATAGAGTGTTTGAGAGGTTCCTATGTGGTCACTAACCCTACCTTCCATGCCCCAGTCTTTTAGGCAGGACCAGATACACTGAAGAAGTCTATCTGAATGTCGTTTAATAGTTTCCTACAGAGGAAAGTTAGATCCTTGGTTTTAAGCTCCTGTATTCAAATGTAAGCCTTATGGCCACATATCTGTTTTGAGGCATCACTTTGGTCGGTGCCCACTGATTTTGCATCCTGTATTTTTATGATCGTTCAGTTCAAAATATTTTCTGTTTTCCTTGTGATCTTTTTTAAATCC
The DNA here is from genome assembly GCA_004027735.1 of Carollia perspicillata. Classification (NCBI taxonomy): domain Eukaryota; kingdom Metazoa; phylum Chordata; class Mammalia; order Chiroptera; family Phyllostomidae; genus Carollia; species Carollia perspicillata. The sequence goes on from PVKM010041452.1 coordinate 3,998, forward strand.
ATGGGCTTTTGGAAATGATGTACTCTCCAGATATTTGTACCTTTTCTAGATATTTTGTTGTTACTCTATTTCTAATTTAATTCTGTGTGGTCAGAGAACACAGTCACATTTCAGTCTCTTGACTATTTTTGGATGACTTTATTTGTCACATCTTGTTCAACATACCATGTGCACTTGCAAAAATAAGTACCCTGCAGTAACTGGGTGTAATGTTGAGTGTTGTTCACATCTTCTCTATCACTGGTTTTTTCTGTCTACTTACTGCATCAGGTACCCCATGAAATGGGGATGTTAAAGTCTCTGGATTCCTGTATTTTTCCCTTGAGTTCTTCAGTTTCATTTTATGTATTTTGAAGCGTTATTAAATACTTTCACTATTGAAAGTAGTGGTAGCTTCCTGATGAATTGATACTTTATGAAATGCCTTTTTTATCTTTGCTAGTTTGAAGCCTGTTTTTTCTGATATAAATGCAGGGCGGGGCAAAAGTAGGTTTACAGTTGTTCATACGGACAATAATTAACAACCCAAGAATAACCTCTGCATTTCTCCTACTCACAATTGTAAATCAACTTTTGCCCACTAGGTGTGTTCTGTAATACTCTGGGCAGAATGAGTTTGAAATGCAGATACCTCTGAGGTTAGCTGATCCTTAGGCAGTGGAAGTTTGTGTGTGAATTTGTATTAGTGGTCAGTTCAGAGATGTTTATCAGAGAGTCTCCAGACTAGAGAGGAGGGTTGAAGTGCAAATAAATTGGTTCTTTATGGAAGGATTTGGGGATGATTTGTTTCGAGAATGGACAGACAAAAGGAAAGACTTTGGAGATAACATTAGAAAGTGTAAAACCAGGAAGAGACTGATTCTCTTGTGCCAAGTCAGTAAAGAAAAAGATGTACACAAGGAAGACAGCCACAGACCCAATGCCACTGACGCCATTATTCATAGCAGGCACCTGTCAGTTGAATGGACCCCAATATGTGGCTAGTCAGGACTTACAAGGAAGAAGCAGTAATAATGATATCACTGTATATTTTGTGTAGCAGTTAATTGACTTCCAGAGCTTGTTCATCCCTTGGCAGAGTTTAGTCTGTGAGACAGACAGAACACAGTTGGCTAGAGAAGCAAATGAGGTACAAAGAGGTCACTAAGACCTTCCAGCAGCCATGTAGCTGGTTAGTAGCAGATGAAGGCCTAAGTCCAGAGCCCAGATCTCCCGTCACCTCGGGTGTTCAAGCTGGAAGAGGATGGAAGGATGCTACAGCACAACCCTTTCACTGTGTCTGCGGAAAATTGAGACCTCGAAACTTTTGGCATGGACGCCGTTTCTCTGTGTCTGTGTAGGGATTGGGAATCAGAGAATGTTCATCTTTGCAGGCCTAATGGTTGCCTGTCGAGCTTTGTAGAGTGGCTTTACATTGATCTCATTCGATCCTTAAAACAACATCATGAGCTGGGTAATATCGTCCTCGTTTAAGAGCCAAGGAAACTGAAGCTACAAAAAGATAAATCACTTGCTCAGAGTCACACAGCTAGAAAGTAACAGAGCCAGGACGTCTGACCACAAAGCTTTGTCTCATTTGCTTGCTGTTGTCTTGACTTGAAGCAGGGAACTTCTCCTGTTCCTCCAGCTGCCTGCGTCATCAGTGGCCAGTGCTGAGGCTTTTTTCTTGTTGGCTTGTTTTTGTTTGCAGAGATTGTGTCTGTGTGAGTTCTGACCTGAGCACAGTCTTTCCCCTCACTGTGGAAAGGAGTATCTCAAAACAGAAAATGCTGGGAAAGTACCCTCACACTGGGCAATGGCTCAGTGAGACAGAAATGGCTTTCTTGTTTGTATACATAGTCTGTGACAGTTTTTGGCCTGTGGAAGGCTCTGCTCTTCATGCCAGAAGCCAGGCAGACAAAGACACTTCCCTTTTCCACAAGGGGCTTCCAAGATTTCCTTGTACCCTAGTCCCCTCCCTCTTCCCCATAGGCAGGTGGCAATAGAGTGGAGGCCCATACAAGAGGATTTTGAAAGCCATGATGGCATTGCCTTATTTCTAGCTTATTCCGATGGCCTCACCGGTCTGCACAGGAAGTATGCTGCAGACACATCCCTGGGAACCAGGGAAGAGGGGATGGGAACGCTGGCCTCTTTCTACCACAGAGTCTCTGCTTCATTTACTGGTCCTTTTAGTTTCCCTCAAACATTCTGATGTGTGCCCTGTTGGATACAGTCCTCGCATTCTGCAAATATTATACAATAGTTATGTTTGCATTCGCTATGTTCACAGGCCTTTAAGTTACTGATTGCACTTAAATTTATATCACAGTTTTGGGGAAGAGAGAATCCATATTTTAATGGGGCATGTATTATAGATTCATAGATTCTATTCCTGAATGCTTACAAAATTACAATGATCTCAAAATGCAAATGAATATTTTTAAAGTTACAGAAGTTATCGGCAGTCCCAACCAGTTTCCTGATTACACGTTAATATTGGATATTTATCTTCCTCCCTTCTGGTTGTAAGTGGCAGTATAGGGCCCAAAGGTAATAGCCTATACAATAGAGGAAACATAATAATTTTTTCTCAAGTCTTTTCCATTCATCAGTTCAATCAAGTTCATTTTTATTTGTTTCAACTTACAGATGAGAAAACAAAGACTTGGAAAAATCTAAACAATGTATCAGTGTGGTGGCAAGCAGGAATCTGAAGCCACGGTTTTCTCCAAACTCCATGTTCTTACCCATAGTTATTTTTTTACATTTCAGTTTGATGATAGACTCTAAGCGTGTGAAGCACAGGAACCTTTTCTTTTCATCTCTGCATCACCTGTGTGCTCCATTAAGCTTTCGTTGAATGAATGAAAGTCTCAAAAGTTTTTCTTATGACTCACCCTACCCACTATACAAATGCTGAGAAAAGATGGAATCCAAGTGCAAGTTAAGCCTGTCACTTGACTGTGAACATCAACCAATTAATATGAAATACAAAAGTATCTCCTTGGAAGTAAGCCTTAAGAAAAACTGGGCTGCTTTTGTAAATTTTCAAGCAGCAAATCTGAGAGGGAGGTTATCAGATGAAGGAAGACATTCATCCAATTCAAGAGACTAGAATTTTATAAGAATCAAAGGATTTGTTTGCAAATGGCTTTTGGTAGCAAATTCACTGCACGCTCCAAATAGGATTAAATGTGTTGCTTAGGGCACATCCTTTGAAGAAAGCCTTGGGTTGTCATCTGTTTTTCATTGTTCATAAAAACTCAAGCTGTAGGTAAGATCCCTCACTGAAGGCCATTATAACTGTCTTTTTGTTTTGTATTGCACTACCTTAAAACTCTCTAAAGATTAGACATGGAAGCAAAGTATTAAACAGAAACTACATGGTGTCTTTTATGGGTAAATAACATGTAAAGATTAAACTAACCTCATTACATTTAATTTTGTGCATTGACTTGGCATCTTTGTGATTTGCAAGCGGCAGGAAATGTTGTGGTCCTTTGAATCTGTATTACAGCTCCTTTTCATTGTTCCTTTCATTTAGTCCATTATCATTAATATTTTCATTCATTCATTCATTCATTCATTCCACAAATGTTTGGAGGGTGCCTTCATATTTCTTGACGCTGTCACAAGAAATGTAAACCTAAGAGGTCTCTGTTTTTGAGAAATTTGCACTTGAGCGATGGACACAAAAGGGAAATGACTGTGATATGGAGTAAGGTGTGTGCTTGAATGCAAGTGTGTGTGTAGAGTCCCTGGGGGTGGGGGACTGTGCGGCCGGAGGAGCAGGAGAAGCTGACATTGGTGGGATCTGCAGGATGAGTGTGTATCTCCTCCCCTTGATCGTGAGCTCCCGGGTTTCAGCAGTCGTGTGTTTTTCCAGCCACCACAAAATTCATCCTTGGCGTGTATTTCCAGCCCAACACATGTCTAAAGTACTGAATAAATGTTACTGTTGCATAAAACTCCCTTTCTTGATTTATCAAGAAGATGACATGATAAACTAGTGACAAATACCGATTCTAGCTAGCTCTGAACCTGGTGTCACCATTTGTTAGCTGTGTGGCCTGGGGTAGAATGTGAGTTGTTACATGGCCAGCGCTTGGCGCGGAGGCCACGGAGGTGAATGCCATAGGTTCCACTCTTGACCCTCCGGCGTCTCTCTTTTCTTCTGCCCCCTTTTCAGGTCTGTGCTCAATTAAAATGAAACTTAAACACAATCCTAGGGGTTGTTATGAAGGGAAAAATGATTATTTTTGTTCGTTTCCTTTGGGATGGCTGACAACCTGTGTGATGCAGATGGGCTCACTGTGATTTATCAGAAATCCTTGAGAGACAGGGTCGATCCACAGTGAACTGACCGAGACCCGTTCCCAGAGCATCTGTCTCATTTGTTTGCCTGTGGCAAGTGCTGACCAGGAGAAACAGATCTCTGTGGATGAAAGCAGCCACAGCCCATTTATAATGTTTAAAGCCCCCAAAATGTCACCAAAAGGCCTCCAAAGTATGTTCTGGATTTGGGTCTGTGGTAGTTGCTTTTAACACAGCCATGATTGTGCAGAAGAAACAGCCAGTTTTGGGAGCACATCTCAAGTAGTCTGGTCGCACAGAAAAAGACAGTTTTGGCTTCAGGTGTAAACCCTGCATCCAGAACAGAAATGTGTAGCCTTGTTACCAGGTAACAGCGTGTGATGAGCCCTGGTTACTCCCAGTGAGTCCCTAGGCATGCAGCTCCCAGACAAGGGGTATCTCCGGTGCTTTTCTCATTTTCGATGCAAGCTTGGGGTTCCTGGTCCCTGGGGCAGTTGTAGATGGATACCTGTCCGACTGCCTTTACTCCCCGTGAGAGCCCGACACAAATAACTTCGGGCCCGCTGGATCATGGAAGCTTTTACTGCTCTTTCTCATCCTCTTGTTTTGAGAATGAACGTATCTGTGAATTGAAAAAATATTTACACCTCATTCACCACCACTCCTCCTCCTAGAAATTGCCCATTAAGTTGAAGGCTAGAGGAATTGTTTGTAATGTACTCAAGTAATTTATCCTCCAAACAGGGGTGGTTTTGAGAATGAAAGGGTCAGTAGAGCAAGCCAGGCCTGTCTCCAGCCAGGGAGGGCATACGGGTCTTTTGTTTATGTGAGAAGCTTTGGCTTTTGCACTTCCTGGTCTCCCTCCACACTAACTGTGGCTGGATGGCTGTTACCTAAATAGCGTTGGTCGTCCAGAAGTGACAGGGCCTGTGGGGATCATGGCAGACCCTCCAGGAGCTTTGGAAATAAATGCCTGAGCAACAATTTGTTGCTGCTCCACTGCAGAGAGTTCTTGCAGCTGAACATAGAGAAGTTACCTGCGAAACTCAGCCTTCTAGGTATGTGTGTTTCCCTCGGTAACCCGTACTCAAAACATAGGGAACTGACCCGTCACCTAGGGTCAGCCCTTCCTCTCTGAAACATAGCCTCCAGTCCCTTCTTTATTTCAGTTACTGAAATTTTTGGTGACTCCAGGCATGTCCCACAGAACCACACCCCTGTAAAATTTCAGAAATGACAACATAGTTGTCGCAAATTCATTTTCTGGGGATTTATAACAAGTGGACACAAGCCCGACTGCAACAGCAGAAGGTACCCTAGAAGCACTGGGTCCTGATGGCTTTTAGAGACCTAAGGGAGGCTGTATGTCCAAGGACTATACGGACCCAATCATATAAGCCACATAGGAAGAAGATGGCAGTTGGCGGAAAAAAACAGAGCTAAAGCTGGAATTGCCCAGAGTAAGGAGACACCTTTTCTCTCTCTGCTTGGCTGGAAGGCCATGAGATGAGAGTGACGGGGTTCAAACTACACATGCAGCTCCATGCATAACTTATCCAGGTGATAGAACCAATGGTGGCCGAGTGCCCTGAGTGGATGCCTACAGCAGGGAGCTGTTGGAAAAGACTCCAAAGAGGCTTTTAATCATTATGTGTTCTATCCCTATATTAATTAGATTTCTATTCATACAAGAGTGCCACGGTTCAGTATTTCCAGGAGAGTGAGGGGCCAATTCCCAGCCAGCAATGGCTATCTTCCAAGAAATAATTACATGGAGAGAATGAGCTGACCTTGGTGTCACAATTGACAGCTCATCTTTCTGCAAAGGTGTTATCTGCTTCAGCTCAGTGACAAGCCTTTGGGCTGGAGACTCTAGCCATGATTCAGGAATTGGCTGATCCTAAAATGCCAGATCCTAGAATGAAGGAAGCCCAGGGCACTGTCTTTTATCAGGAGTGGCTGAAGAATGAGGATCTCTGATTAACTGTCAGAAATCAAATCCTCGAGTAAATCAGCAGTTAAAAGAATTAGAACAGTACCTGCTGAACTGTGCTCCCCAGAACACCAGCATTCCCTAGCCAAATATATTTGGGAAACAGTGCATATTGTTATTCTCCTCTCCAAGCTTTGCAAGGCACATAAATGTGACAGTCTCTGAGACTGCACCACAAAAAAATCATTTTAACACTATTCAATCCAGAATTCCCTGAACTTATTTGTTCATGGATATGACCAAAGAATATCAAATAATATCTGGAATTACTATTTTGGAATTATTGAATCAGAGAAAAGGCATATGCACTCCATAACAAAACTGGTAAATATCCTCGATTTAGTTTTTGATGACTCGGGAGCCTACACAACACTTGGAGCTGGGAATGTCTTCATGACCAGCAGCTCTCCTCCATTGTTCAATATATGAGAACGCATCCAACAGTAAAGCTTGCCGTCTGGATTCTGCAAAGAGTGGGACTTGGTTCTTTCTGTAACTTTCATTTGAGGTGACTAACCAGTTTTAATTGATGTATTGACATGAGCATGTTTTAGGTGTTTGCTGAAAGGTTAGTGTCGAAAGAAATTAATGTGCTGGTGGGCTTGTGTTTTTCTCTGAGGCAGATATTGATGAATGTACAGAGGGAATCATTGAGTGCCACCACCACTCCCGCTGCGTTAACCTGCCAGGGTGGTACCACTGTGAGTGCAGAAGCGGTTTCCATGACGATGGGACCTATTCACTGTCCGGGGAGTCCTGTATTGGTAAGCAGCTTTCAGCCATGCCCTCCATCCATCAGGCCCCTTGTAGGAGGGGCAGCTGGCTTTGGTACTCTGTTCAGCTCCTGGCATTCAACTATGACTCCTCCCTGGTTAAACTCATCAGTTGTCAAATTTCCTCCCTCCACCACTCAGGGATTAGGCCAGGGATTATGCAGCGTGGGGTTTTAGAATTTTTATACATGAATGGGGCAGTCAGAGCACAAAGCTGGATCTGTCTGCTAAGGCACTGAGTTCTTTCTAAGGGACATCATGGTGGTTTGCTGGAAGCTTTAACTCTTTGAGACACAGCTGTGAGAGAGAAGGAAATGTTGCTGGACTTCGAAAGTTTAGTTTAATTTTATTTATTTTTGTATGTATGTATGTATGTATGTATGTATGTATGTATGTATGTATTATTTTTATTTTGATTGCTGGTCAAGTTCAGTTTTCTGTCTAAATCGCAGCTTTTGTACTACAAAGGTCACTGCACCTCTCTGAGCCTTCCCTTGTAAATACGTAAAGATGTGGATAATAATACACATGCATTGTTAGGAGTAAAGGGATAACCTGTAGCTAGAGATGGTAAGCTGTGAAATGATGCACAAACATAGAGTGGCATTGACCTTATTATTGTTGCTGTTACCACCGCCATCCTTGCAAGGTCCCCTTTAATCACTGATCTGCTTGTGGTTCTGTTAAATGTTGAATGGAAGTTAACAGATGGAGTTCTTCACCTTCAAGACCTTAGAACTTTCATGAAATCCAAACAGCTGATCAAAAGTGTAATTGTTTCTATGAGAACCTTGGCCCATTGAGTTATTTCAGGTCACGTGGACTCAGCTGAATTCGTAACAGTGACTTGGACAGACCTAGAGGGCATGCATTCTGACCGTGGGTCCCTAGAGCTCAGACTGCTGAATGAGAATTCGTTGTCTTTGCTCACTGCATTTCTTTTTTTAGAGGTTGCTAGAGAGATCCATTTAGTGGTTTTTCTAACTTCTCCCCTGAGATTACTTTAAAGCAAAGATGAATTAGGGACCAATGGGCAACAGCATGAATTATCCACCACAGTTCTGACATCACTGCTGAGGAGCCCACAGTGTAGTTGTTAAAGGCATGGGCCCTTGAGCCAGATTGCCTTCGGCCCAGCTCCAGCTCTGCCATTTCTAAGTAGGTTACCTCGGGCCAGGTACTATCTAGCCTTACCTCTGTTATCTCATCTGTAAGATGGACATGTTCGGAGCTAGTTTGTATGAGTGTTGTGAGAATTAATTGTATCCGTTAAATGTCCAATAAATGTTAGTTATTACGATATTAAGTGTTCCTGCATATTCAACACTCTGCCCCCTACCTTATACGCATTTTTTAATCATTAATGCAACCTCAGCAAGATGTTTGCATTTATCCTGGGTCTTCATAGGCTTGCTGGACATACAGCTCAGAACTCCCATGTGTGTGCAGCCCCGTGTAAATAGATGCTGCGTGAGTAGGACTAAATCAAACAGCTCCCGTGTCACCAGGCCTGCAGGAAGCAGTCTTTGATGTCTCCGTGGGAGTCATCACTCCTGTCCTCTGCTAACTCGGGAGCTTTTTCTGGTGTATGTTTCTGTGGCTCCAGTTACCGTTCCAACCATACAATTGATGGGCTCTCTGACTAGACTGTGAGCACGAAATAAGCTTTATTCTCTGTCTCTCCAGCAGTACCCTTTGGTGGCTGCTGTTCAATAAATGGGAAAATCAACCACTTCATGTGCCCAATGAAGACACACAATCACAGAAAAGATGACACCCGCCCACATAGCTGCTTTCCTACAAGTGGAGACTCAAGCCTGGGTCAAGGGTGACTCTATATCCCAGGTCCCAGGGACAGCCTCAGTTTATACCTGTCATTCTGCTGTAATTCTCAATTATATCAATTAGTGCCCTGTCACTCTCATAAATGTCTGTGATAGGATGACAGATGTCATGGTCCCCTCACCTGCTGATTCCTCTCTGTTGTGCTGAGTGGTGGGCCTGACGGGGTGGGTGAGGATGAAGCCCCTTCACTCTCTGAGGAGGTGCTTTGTCCATCAGTGAACTGATCGCCCGTCTGCA
>PVKM010041453.1:0-13118 GCA_004027735.1 Carollia perspicillata
GATTTATTTTACATATAGTGGGGGATACTAGTTGAAATATACACTTTTAGAAAAAAACTTAGGTCTGTCGTTGAAGCAGACAGCCAGCTGTCCTTTGACTCATGGAATGGCAGTCGACAAGCGAAGGGACTCTAACTTTGTTAGTGTGGAGCAGGAGAGAGAGCTCCAGTACTTGTGCGTCTTCAGGACAGAACACTGGAAACAACCAAGGTGGAAACAAGAGGCCTAACAAACGATAAATTACACAATTCTCCCAATTTGTTAAGAAAGTAAAGAAATAGAGAAATGATTTTTCCAAAAATAAGCAGAAAGTAAAAAACTGAAGTGTGCTTTAACAGATTAAAATTTAAAGAGGTCGATGTTTTGGAGTCATTCCCACCTAGACCATACAGGGTTCACAGTCCACCACCTGTTCTCTCCAGCAACCGCCACCATTTCACTGGGCCTGTATTTCCACATGTACGAAAAAGGGATAACATTTCTCCCAGGGTTTTAAGGGTTAAATAAGGCAATAAACCTAACGAAACATCTTTCATCTACTTGTTCAACATCATGAATACCTGTTATGAGACGTTATCATCCTAAGGAGGGCAAAGAGAGTAAGAAACTCAAACCCTACACTCTAGGTGCATAGAATTCAGCAAGAGGGTAAAATATTAATTATATTATCATTTACTTCTATTTTATGCAATATTTTTACTAAATGCAAAAAAACAGAGAAGTTCTTATACATTATTAAAACTGAGAGTTCCAGCCAAGATGGAGGCAGAGGTAGAAACCCTTCACTTCCTCGCACAACCAAAAGGAGGATAACAACCAATCTAAAATCAATAAACGAACAGAAGTGCCAGAAAATCAAACTGCATGGAACTCCGACCACCATGGAATTAAAACAGAACTACCAGACTGGTAAGGCGACAGACGGAGAGAAACCTCAGCAAGGCGGGGGACCGCGTGGGCAGGGCTGGCCGAGACACTGACAGGGCGGCACGAGGCTGGCCAGGCTGGCTGCGGTGAGGCGTGGGCTGCGAGGGCGGGCTGACTTCAGGGGAAACGGGGCCTCAGAGTTGACTGTGGACTACGGTGGTTATCACGTAGGAGAACCTCCTAGTCTCACTCAAGAGTTCTTGAAGAGTGGGCTAGAGATGTTTCATTGTTCTTGAAAATTGGCAAAAATACGTATCTATCAATAATTGAATCTAAAAAACAAACTGAGCAAATAGGAACAGTCAGAATCATGAAGACAGAGAGTGTTTTTGGTGGCTGTCAGATGGGAGGGGGGTCTGGGGGGATAGGTGAAGAGGTGAGGGGACTAAGAAGTATGAATAGGTAGTTATAGAATAGCCATGGGGATGTAAAGTACAGTGTAGGAAATGAAGTAGCCAAAGAATATACACATTACCCATGGACTTGAACTATGGTTGGGGGATTGCCTGAGGGAATGAGGGCTGCTGGGTGGAGGGGGGCAAATGGGGGAAAATCAGGACAACCATAATAGCATAATCAACAAAATATAATTTTTTAAAAAGTTAAAAAAGAATTTTGTTATAAATTTTTAATTCAAATTATATTTCTAATATACAAAGTAACTAGACAAATAATATTATCTAAAAACATTCATTAATCACACCATTTAAAAATTTCTTAGTAATTTGTTTCACAAGTTCAATTTTTTATCTAATTTTTCTAAATGCTATCTAAGCACATGAGTGTTTACAATGTGACAGGGACAATGCTTACGTATATTATTTTATTTAATCCTTATAACCCTAGGAAGACATATGAAAATTATTTTTAAGGGAAAAAATTTTTGGCAATGTACTCTTTTTAAAGAACTTTATTAAAATGTTTCTCACAAACTAGGAAAAAGCTTATTTACCAATAAAAGAAATAATTCTTATTTTACAACACAAGTGAAAAACACCGAAGAGAATTTGGCACCATAACTTTGATAAACTTCAGCGTTCCTGGTTTCTGGTTTCCAGTTCTTTCAAACTATACTCTAATGTAGTACTCAATACTCAAACCTTTCAGAAATACCAAATCCAGTCACCCTGAAACGATACACAAGAGCACTGAGACTACATATGCCTTTAATTTCTCCTATGTTCACACATGTATAGTAAACATAGCCCACCAAACAGAAATCGTCCATTTGATATAACAGAAATTAAGATTAAATATGATATATGATATTGTATTTTTTAAAACAACATTGCTAGTAACAAAGCAGGGGGAACACAAAAAATATTACTAATTAAGGAATCAATATTCCTTTTTTACTTCAGATGGCTTCAAAAATGTTCAACAATATTTTAAAGATTTTTACATACAGGCTAACATACAGCCTATTGTTCTTTCATGAGAGAAATGTACGAACAGTACCCTTAATTATACCCCTGCAAATAGGGCATTTTCTCAGAGAAGGGGCACATTCCTGGCACACTACCAGGTGACCACAAGGAATGAATACAATAGAAACTTCTTTGTCCATACACACTTTACAAGTTCGTTCTTCTTGCAACCTCCTCAATTGTTCTTCCAGTGACAGACCTGGTAACAACAACAAAAGCCTTCAGTGAAATTGAATTTCTATTAGTTCCCATTAAAAAAATAATGCAAGTCATGATTTGTGTTGGTCTTGTCTTAATTTTGTTTTACCTGAAACATCTTCTGTTGGAATATACTTCATATTCTTTTCCACTATGGAAAGAAAAACATACAAAAAGCATTACTACCAAATACAATGCTGCTTAACCTACTACCTATCTGTTTTACCTACTATCTACTGAACAACAGAGACTCTAGGAATGTATGTTATCAGAAAACATTTAGCCATACTACTTGGGCAATAAAAAATAAAAGATTTCAGTGTTTTAGAACATGTTAAATTATACAGTTTGCTAATTAAATTTATTTTGTTGCCAAATACAAAAATGAACACAATCCCAAGTAATTCTAAAATGATTTTAATGAAAAACTCACCAAATAAGTTCTTATATAATGTAGAGTCAATTTCTTTTAGACAGCTTTTAAAGATGTTGGCTGCAGCATTTCCTTTAACTAAAACAGTATCAATCAGTTCTCTTGCTTGTAAAGGTATCTGTGTTTTTTGTTTAATTATATCATGTTCTTGTTTGTTAATAATATTGGCCTTTAAAAGATTATCCAGGATAGGAAGCACACAGGTCAACTGTTGAAAGAGAGCCATTCTGTTCTTCCGAATTAATGACAAATCATCTTCATTGGAAAAAAACACAAGTCCCGGGTTTCGGCACCAAAAAAAAGAAAGAAAAGAAAAACACCGTTAGATTTTAAACTGCTCCAATTACACTCATGCCAACTCTGCAAGCAATTTAGGCACTAAATAAATAGGAACTTGAAAAAGAAGGACTAATTTACTTGTTTGCACATTACTGTCTCTCATTTGAAAAACTTCTAGATTTAGCTAAGACATGTTATAAGTGTACACAGAGAGTCTGTGTCCTTTCTAAGGCAATACATTTATATGCTTAGAAGCCTGTTTTCCCTTTATTCTGATGAAAGCAGAGAATTTTGGATAATAAAAATTTCCCAGAGAATTAACACTACTAACTTCTACTTGCATTATCACTTTACTTTTTTTAAAAAAATTTAAAATTTAAATATAGTTGGCATATACTTTTATATTGGTTATATTAGTTTCAGGTGTACAACATGGTAATTAGACGTTTATACCTTACTATGTGATCATTCCACTAAAAATGCACAGAAAACATGAAAAACATTTCTCCAAAGAAGACAGCATTGATATCAGGGAAACGCAAATCGAAATCACAATGAGACACCACCTCACGCCACTCAGAATGGCTACTACCCAAGTCCACGAAAAACTTGCGTCCACCAGAATGCGGAAAAAACCGAACCCTTGTGCACTCACGGGAGGACTGCAAACTGGCGCAGCCCCTATGGAAAACAGTATGGAGAGTCCTCAAAAAATTAAAAACAGATAAAGCATTCCACCTAGCAAGTGCACTTGAGTATTTACTGAAAGAAAACGAAAGCACTAATTCAAAAGGATTAACATCACTTTAGCTTTGCAAGCACTTTGATGTAAGTTGTTGTATTTGATACAAACATCCTGCAAGGTAGCTATGACTGCTTCTCATTTTCAAATGGGAAGACCCAGGGAGAAAATGAGAGCCTGCCCAAGGCCACGGGAGAATGGTTGCAGACCGGGTCTCCAAGTGTTCCCTCCAACTCCAAGCTTATGCAACAGCACAGCAGACCTCCTTTACCTCCGCTCCCACTTTCCACTGTCGCAGTTACCAACGGTCGACCACAGTCCACACACAGTGAATGGAAAATTGCAGAAATGAACGACTCAGGAGTTTTGAATTGTGCACCACTCTGGGCGGTGTGCTGAAACCTCACTCTCAGTTGGGATATAAAAAATTCCTTTGTGCTGTGTACCCATGCTGTATAGACTACCCACACAGTAGTGACTAGATTATTAGATCAGCTGTCACGATACTGCAGTGCTTGTGTTCAAGTTAACAAAATCTTACTCAATAATGGCCCCAAGACACTCATATAACTTCTATTATAGTGTCTTTGGATTGGACAGGGGCTTCTCACCAAGTCCTAGGATTTCATCATCAGTTCTACATTTCATATAAGGACTAGAGAGTCAAATACCATATTAAAAACATGATTTGAAAGAACTTAAAAAAGAGAGAAATAAGACCTGTATTCAACGTTAAAATCTTGCTTTTCCGAACAACTTAAGTTTGTTATAAGAAGCAAATGGAGCTCAAGAAGAGTTACGCTAAAATTCTCTGATTAGCATGTATCAGGGAATCTCACTGGAAAATAAACATATAGAAAAGGGCTGGAGTCAACAGTTCTCAAGTGTGCTGTCCACCATCCACAGTGGAGAAGGGGATGTGCAGTGAGTGGACAGAAGGGGGTGCTCACTGTCCTGTAACCAGTGAGGCAATCCGGTGAGTCCCGCTGAGAAATAATGCAGTTGACTAACGTCCGCAAATACCTGATGCCATTTCTTCAGTTTGTCTTTCCTTTTCCTCCTGTCTTTTTTCATCTTCAGCGTGAAGAAGTGCTGACACAATATCATTAACTGTTTTGTAATTCTCTCCAGTTGTTAGGATTTTACTCTGAACTGTCTGCTTGACCAGGCTTCTGCTGAAGCCCATTTCCAAGGCAGCTTTAACCACAGGTGTGTTCATCATGACTGCATCTTCTGAAGAGCTTTCTCCAGGTGCAAAATGAACCACTATGTGAAAAGACATGCACGAATGTTAAATTCCACAAACACAAATCCATGCAGAAAAATATCTACGACGTACTCTTTAATCTCATGCTGTTTCCATCCTGGTAAGAGAGATGAGCTAGATGCACCGATTACCTGAAACTCCAACAAAAGTTTACACTTGATCAGGATCAAATGAGAATGTAATAATATGTGGTACTGTTTAAAAAATGCCATTTCCACTTTTCAGGCTACGCTCTAGACCTACTTCATGAGAGAGTAGGGATAGGGCTTAGAAATCTGTCTTTTAAAAATTCTCCAAGTGATTCTGATATACAGTCATTTTCAAGAACCAATATGCTATGCAAATTTTGAAGTGAGAAATTATCTCATTTTAACCAGGAAAGTAGGGAAAATCACCAAAGACTTCATGAAAAAAAAAAAGGCATTAGAGCTCTGACTTGAAGATAAACAGAGTCAAGAGATGAACAGATGAAACAGGAAGAATAACAAGCAAACCAGAAAGTATAGTAAAAAGGAAGGCTAGTTCATGTCTAAAGATATAAACAAATATGGTTGAAGTAAACAAAGTCACATTATTTCAGACAGTGACAAATGCCCTGAAGAAAATAAAGCAATATAAGGTGATTAAAACAAAGTAGGAGGGATGAGGACAATTTAGATAAGGTAATCAGGGAAACAGTTTCTGATAACAGATTGATGAACAGGATGGATCAATAGCCAATAAGTCACCCTATGAAAACTACAGACATAATTTTTTAAGACACTTTACTGCCATCTGCTGGACAATTGTTATAATAAACATATAAATATGTAATGGCTACAATGTGTACTGTGCTCCCTTGCTCAAACATACGTGGAAGCCCTGTCTGAAGAGGTAACAGAAGAACAAATACTTAAGTGATAAAAAGCAGTAAACTATGGAAATACCCAAAAGAACCCTTTCAGGCAAAGAGAAAAGCAAGTGTAAAAACCTTAAGTCAAGAAAAAGCGTGTGGGAAGGGGTGGGGGAAAAGGCAGAAAACTATACCTGAACAACAATAAAAAAAAAGTAAATAAATAAAATGTTAAAAAAAAAGTAAAGCTTGATATATTCAAGAAACAAAAAGAAGGTGATGGAAGTCAGAGAGGAGGATGATGCCCAGATCATGTGCACCCTTGCAAGAAGTTTGTATTTTATTTTGCCAGAATATTCTAGGAGGGTTTTAAACAGGCACCTCATAAAACCTGACTTCTTTTTTCAAAAGATGACTCTGGCAGTTTGTTGATAAACTAGAATGAGATGAAATGGAATCAGGGATACCTGTTAGGATATTGTAATAGAAGATGATGGCAGTTTGGATAGATTGATAGGGGTGGAAACGGAGAAAAGTGGTAAGATTAAGGACACATTACAAAGGTAGAGATGAAATGACTTCTAAAACATATACAAGATGGAAAGACTTCTTTGTGCATGTGTGGAGAATCTTTTATTTTTTAATTTATTCTTATTGTATTTTTCCCATTACTGTTTATCCCCCTTATACCTCCCCTCCCCTGCAATCACCACACTGTTGTTGTCCATGTCCATGAGTCCTTTTTGCTAGATTCCTACTGCACCCGCTGCTCCCTAGTCCCCCCCACCCCAAGCTGTCAGCCTTTTACTCTGTCTCTACAGTCTGTCTCTTGTTAGTTCAGTTTGCTCATTAGATTCCACATATGAGTAAGGCCACATGATGTTTGTCTTTCTCTGACTGGCTTACTTCACTAAACATAAAGTTCTCTAGGTCCACGAATGTTGCGGAAAAGGGTAAAATTTTCTTCTTTTTTTTATAGTCAAGTAGTATTCTATTGTGTAAATGTCCCACAGTTGTTTTATCCACTCATCTACTGATGGACAATTGAGCTGCTTTCAAATCTTGGCAATTGTAAATAATGCTCAATGAACACACAGGGCTGCTTATATTCTTTCAAATTCATGTTTTGGGTTTCTTTGGATAAATTCCCAGAAATGGAATCACTGGGTCATAGGTAGTTCCATTTTTAATTTTTTGAGGTATCTCCATACAGCTTTCCACAGTGGCCGTACCAATCTGTATTCCCACCAACAGGTCAAAAGGGTTCCCCTTTCTCCACATCCTCACCAGCACTCATTTGTTGTTGTATTGATGATAAGTCATTCTGACAGGTGTGAGATGGTATCTCATTGTAGTTTTAATTTACATTTCTCTGATGATTAGTGACACTGAGTATATTTTCATATGTCTACTGGCCATCTGTATGTCCTCTTTGGAGAAGTGTCTATTCAGATCCTTTGCCCATTTTTTAATTGGATTGTTTGGGCTTTTTTGGTATTGAGTTTTATAAGTTTTTTTTACAAATTTTAGATATTAACCCCTTATCAGATGTACCAGCAAATATGTCTTCCCATTCAGTGGGCTGTCTTTTTATTTTGTTGATGGCTTCCCTTACTGCACAAAAACTTTTTAGTTTGATGTAGTCCCATTTGCTTACTTTCTCTTTTGTTTCCCTTGCCTGGGGAGATACATCAAATAAAATATTGCTATGAGTAATGTCCAGATTTTACTACCTATATTCTTTTTTTCTTCTATGACTTTTAGGGTTTCGGGTCTAACATTTAAGTTTTTTATCCATGTTGAATTTATTTTTGTGTGTGGCATAAGAAAGTGGTCTGGTTTCATTTTTCTGTACATATCTGTCCAATTTTGTCAACATGATTTTTTTAATAAACTATCTTCAGCCCACTGTATGTGCTTGCTTCCTCTGTCAAATATTGACTACAAAGGGATATGTTTATTTCTGGGTTCTCTATTGATCTATGTGTCTGTTTTTATGCAAGTACCATGCTATTTTTATCACTATAGCCTTATAGTATAGTTTGATAGTAGGTAGTATGATTCCTCCACCTTTGTTCTTCTCATGATCTTTGTGGTTCCATAAATAAATATATAAGGTAAAGGGAAGAATCAGGAATGACACCTACCTGAGTCATCTTCTGACCTTAGCAAGTGGCTACCATTAACTGAGATGGGGAAGACCAGATTAAGAACAGATTTGAGGGACAATGGTCAGGGAGAAAATGGAGAAATTTGAGGGAGAAACGGTCAGGAGGAATACCTAAGTAGAGATTTAAATATGTAGTTGGACAAGCCAGCCTGAAGCTCAGAAAATGGAGAAATAAACTTAGCTTGAGTGTTGAGAGGTATTCTACCCTTTAGTTTGAAAAAAGAGCTGTCAAAAGGAGATCGTTCATGTTCAACCAGGGAAAAACCAAGAATATGGTGTTTGGAAAGTCAAAAGATGCTGTCTTAAGCCCTGACTGGTGTGACCCAGTGGGTTGGGTGTTGTCCCACAAAGCAAAAAGTTGCTGGTTAATTCCTGGTCAGGGTACATACGTGGGTTCAAGCTGGGTCCCTGGCTGGATGTGTGCAAGAGGCAACCGATTGATGTTTCTCTCACACATCAATGCTTCCCTCCCTCTCTTTCCCTCCTTTCCCCTCTCTCTGAAAATAAATAAAGTCTTTAAACAAGAGAGATGATATCTTAAAGATGAAGAAGAGTGACTGACATTAGCAAGAGTGCTGAATAAGATGTTTTCACTCGTACCACCCCATCAGCAACAGGACTCCATCCATGGACTAAGTGTCTTTGCGGGCCCTGGCTGGGTGGCTCAGTGGTTGAAGCATTGCCCCATACACTAAAAGTTGTGTGTTTGATTCCCAGTCAGGGCACATAACTAGGTTATAGGTTCTATCCCTGGTCAGGGTGTACACAGGAGGCAACCTCTCCTTAAAATCAATAAACATATCCTTGGTCAGGGTTAAAAATAAATAAATAAAATAACATAAAGTGTCTTTGAGATCCAGCTAGAAGGTTATGAAATCTTCTGGCAGTCTGAGACCAAGGAGAACTGTTTTGAAAAGACAGGCCTGTACCCAGGCAGCTGACTCACTGACCATGGTCCCAGCTACAGACCCAGAAACAGCTTTGTAACCTCCAGGATGTGGCTACAGTCCAATTTAACTTGTCCCCAACACCATACACCAAGAAAATGGAGAGGACTCATGCCCACTATACTTCCGGTAAAAGGCATAAGACCCCAGTCTCAGCTCTGGACACTGAAGTTGCCTGTGGATCAGATCCAGTCACAGCCCAGGAGCCACTGGAGGCGAACCTGTCAGACTATACATTCTGAAAGGGCCTGGTACCTGGGTTCCAACCCATCCCAGCTGCGGTCCACAAACAGCCACATGGCTCAGCAAGAGACACTCCCAACCAAGCACCTGAAGATCCTGAAAGGGTCTCAGCTTTACTCAGCTTTAGTCCCTCTCAACCACGTCCACAGCAGTACTTCTAACACAGCAACCTTGTGGGAGACACTGATATCTGTACCTCAGGAGATCCTGAAATAACTCCAGCCTTCTAGCCAAGTTAGGGAGCAGCCTACTCCACCGAGAGAACATCCATGCCTCCAGAGGTAGGTCTACAGACCTCAATCTTGGCTGAACCTGAAACAGCTCCCATTAAGAGACAAATCCAGTGACCAGACAGGAGCCCCTCCAGGGGCCTGAAGGGAGCCACACTCAACTGTACATCTAGTAACAGACACACTATCTGAAGCCCAACTGTGGACACTTCAGCAGACCCTTGTCCCAACAATATCGTCCTGAACAATGTACTAGAATCAGTGCTATCCACCAAGGGACCAGACAGGATCCACACCAGCCCAAGCCCCCAGTAACAAGCCCACCATCCATGAATACTACCACAGAGCCAGCAATAGCCTTATAACCGCTCCAACCAAGCATGATGACAATCCAGAGGCAATTCCATCAGCCAGGGGACCCTACAGAAGAAAGTCTTTACTTGATAAAACCAGTCTATAAATACTGGAAGAGTTGTTTGTTCCTTCAAATGCACAAACACCAAGGCAAGGTTACATGTATCACACAAATCAGGCAAGTATCACACCATCAAAGGAAACTACTCAAGTCTCACTAACCCAAAGAAATAGCTATAATTTACCCGACCACTATGATTTGTCTGACAATGAATTAAAAATAATCAATTGAAGAAACTCAATGAAATTCAAGAGAACCAAGACAGACAACTAAATAAAATGAGAAAAACAGCACATGAACAAAATGAGAAGTTTAATAAAGAAATAGAAAGCATAAAAAAACAAACAAACAGAAATTCTGGAGCTAAAAAATACAATGACAGAACTGAAAAATTAAACAGAGAAATTCAACAATAAACTTGATCATGCAGAAGAAAGAATCAGAGAACTTGAAGGGGGAATCGTTTGAAATTAGCCAGTTATAAGACCAAAAAAAAAAAGAAATTAAGAAGAGTGAAAAAAGTCCACGTGAATTATGGGACACTGCCAAACACATGAGCATTAGCTTTACGGGTGTCCCAGAAGACAGAAAGGGAAAGAAAGCTTACTTAAAGAAGTATTTTCTTAATCCTCATCTGAAGAAATTTTTTAATTACTGGGAGAGATGAGAGAGAGAGAGAGAGAGAGGAGAAACATCAATGTGAGAGAGAAACATTGATTTGTTGCCTTCTTGTACACGCCCTGACCAGGGATCGAACCCTGACTAGGAATTGAACCTGCGGCCATTCGGTCTACAGGACCATGCTCCAACCAACTTCGACACACTGGACAAGGCAGAAATACTAATGTTTTAAAAAGAAAAAATAAACAGCTGAAAATTTTACCAAATCTCGGGAGAGTTATGGATACCCACGAATACAGTAAGCTCAAAACATTGCAAGCAAGATCAACCCAAAGATAAGTCAAAGACACATAATCAAAATGTTATAAGACAAAGAGAGTTGTTCTTTCAAAGAAGCAAGAGAAAAACTACTTTTCACATGTCCTGTAAGGCTATCAACAGACTTTGCTGCAGAAATCACACAGACCAGGAGAGACTAACTTGATATATCAAAGTGCATAAAGATAAAATCTGTCAACCATGCAAAACAATCCTTCAGAAATGAAGGAGAGATAGACATTCCACACAGACAAAAGCAGAGGTAGTTCATCAACATAAGACCTGCCTTACAAGAATGGCTACCAGAATTTCTTCTAGTTGAAATGAAGGGATATTAAGTAACTGTATAAAACCTATAAAAGTATGAGGCTTACTGGTCCAGGTAAATATATAGTCAAAATCAGAATACTCTACATGGTAACAATGGTGTGTAAATCAGTTTTACCTCTAGTATAGAAGTTAGAAAACAATAATAATAACCATAGCTACAATAATTTATTAATGCATTAGTCATAAAAAGATGTAAAAGTATAACATCAATAGTGTAAAATGTACGGTAAGAAGAAGTAAAAGTGTAGAGGTTTTGTACATGACTGAGGGTAAGTAATCAGCTTAAAACAGACTTGTTTCATGTAAGCCTCATGGTAAGTAAACACAAAGGAAAATTAATCAGAAAGGAAGACAGCCAGAGAAGAAGAAATGAACAAAGGAACTTGTAAAAAGTCAGAAAACTTTTATGATTAAAACTATTACAATTTAAAATTGTAATAGTCCTTAACTCTCAATAATTATTTTAAATGTAAACAGATATCTAAGTTCTCTGATAAGATACAGAATGGCTGAATGGATTAAAACAACAGGATCCAACCATATGCTGCCCACGAGAGACTCACTGTAGCTTAAGGAAAAAGACAGGCTGAAGGTATGAAAAAAGATATTCATGCAAATGGTAACCAAAAGAGATGAGAAGTGGCTATACTTACATCAACTAAAATAGACTTCCAGTCAAAATCAGTACAAGACAAAAGGTCATTAGAGAGAGGTCAATTTATCAAGCAGGTATTAATAACTGTAACTATATATGCACCAAACATTAGAGTACCTAAATTTTTAAAGTAAAATATTAACAGAAATAGAGAGAAATAACAGTAGGGGACTTCAATACTCCACTTTCAACACTGGATAGGTCATCCAGACAGAAAATTAACAAGAAAACAGCAAACCCAAATGACACTATACACCAAATGGCTCTTATAGGCATACACAGAATATTCCATCCAATAGCACCAGAAAACATTTTTCTCAAACTCACAGGGAACATTCTTCATGAGAAATCATGTATCAGGCCACAAAAGAAGCCTTAACAAATTTAAGAATACTGAAATTATATGAAGTTTCCTTTCCAAACACAATGATACAAAAGTAGAAATCAGCAACAGAAAAAGAACTGAAAAATTCACAAATACAGAAAAATTAAACAATACTATGAACAACCAATGCACCAAAGAAATCAAAGGGCAATCAGACAATACCTTTAAGCACACAAAAGCAAAAACACATGTACAAAAACTTAGAGGATGCAGCAAAAATAGTTCTAAGATGGAAGTTTAAAACAATAATGCCTACATTAAAAAAAGGTCTCAAATAAACAACCTAACTTTAAACATACAAAATCAAAAAAATATAAACTAAGCCCTAGTTAGAGGAAGGAAGGAAGTAATAAAAATTAGAGCAGAAATAATTATATAGAGACTATAAAGAAAATTAAAAAAAGAAACTGAGAGTTGATTTTTCAAAAAGATAAACAAAATTGAAAAACCAGAGTCAGACTAATCTAGAAAAAAAGAGAAGACTTAAATTGTAAATGAAAGAGAAGACATGACAAATTAAACACCAGAAATGTAAAGGATCATAAAAGAGACTATTACAAAAAACTAACGCTAACATGCAAAAAAACTGCATAGTCTAGATGAAATGAATCAGTTCCTAGAAACGCACAACTCACCAAAACTGAATCATAAAGGAACAGAAAATATGAATAGACCAATAACAACTAAGATGATTGAAGT